>JBAMJV010011751.1:0-95403 GCA_037951105.1 Echinarachnius parma
TTATGAACCAGTGCACTATAACACTGATTGCCTATTGACAAAACAAATCATTCGGATGGGCATATCTCAGCCAATACTTAACATATTCATTTGATTTTTGGTATTTGGACATTATGTGTTAAGCTCTTTCTAAAATGAAGTTCAAATAAAAAAAAATAAAAAAAAAATGTTTATGACGTCATAGATGACATCACACTTCACCACTCTATATCACTGACTTACCAGCGCTCGGTCTTGACCAGGGCTTATAGAAACCATCAATGTCGTACAGCGGGTGTGGTACATCCTTTTCTAAGACTGAAAGAACTCTTACGTTGGGGTACTTGTACGACTCCTCAACAGCAACAGATCCATTGAACGACTGCATAGATGTCAATTATGTCAATAATGTAAATTATTGCCAAGAGTGAATTTAAAGTGATCCATGAAGTGATACACACAATAATGAATTGGGTTCGATGTTTTCAAATGTGTCCCTAATTATGGGGATATATATGATAGAATGAAACAGTTATGGAACACTTTTCGATTGCAGTCTAAGTAAATGGTCAGGAGGGGATACAATCTGACCTTAATTTTCACTTTTCACTTGGTAAACAGTGTTATCTTTTTATGAAACTATCTAACATCAGAATAAACTTTCAATGATATTTGTATATGATTGGATTCACAAATATCACTCGGAATACCCTTATGATGTTATTAATGAAGTTAATAGATCAGTTTATTTTTAGATCATTTATATCCTAAATTGTATAAACTCTTAAACAATAACATCTAGCGTAAGTGAGTCATTTCTACTTATGAAAACCACTATCTTGTTCCGGGAAGTAAAACTGCTTGATATATTGAATAGAATAAACCAGTTCAATTTAGTTCAATTGTTGTTTTCAGATACAAAATCAGATACAAATTTGTGCAGTAACAATGTAACGGGTAACACCTACAAGAGTAAGGGCACCCATGTTATAGTAATTAAAATATACAATATATTACTTAGACATTAGAAATACCTATAACATAAATATGACGAATATGAAAAAAGCAAGGAATGGAAATAATTGAAAACAAAATAAAAATGCATACTGTTTGCAGAACGATTAATTACAAAACAATTAAATCATGACAAAATTAATAATTCGAGAAAGAAAAAACTAACGAAAACAAAAAAGAAAATCAGCAATTAGCATAAACCCGATCAAAGCAACAACTACAAATAACACGAAACATGACAAACAAGAATACGTGAGTTAAGTATAATAATAATAATGTGATTAAATATGTAATCAAAAGGAAAGATTGGCATGTCAAACAAAGGAAGACATGATATTAAAAGAATATAGATAGACAAGATGGGTACATACAAATAATAAATAAATTACACAATAAAAATTGTTCCAAGAAATCATGTTGGGTTGTTCAAGTTTGCCTTAAATAATTTCATAAAACTTAGATTAGTAATTCCAAGTTCTTCTATGGTATTCTAAATATTAACACCATGAACAGTAAAGCCGATAATTGTCCTTTTGTCTGGTACTAGTATATATAGTATGTATGTGCTAGGCCTACTGTTTATCAACACATATGGAAATATTTTAGGAATCAAATCATGATACATTTTAAACATAAACATGGCTGTTTGAAAGACTATTAATTTATCTAATTACAATGTTTATAAATCAATAAATAATGGGTCACAATGAGCTGAATAATGGGCACCAGAACAAATTCAAATTACCAATTTCTGCAATATTTGTTTTTTGTTCAAACGTAATTTGCTTGCCCTTTTTAAAAAGATTATTTATTACGCCAATGTTTGTACTCACTTTTTATTTTGACGAGTTGATTAAAATTCGTTTATCCCAATTAATATTATTATTAATTATTATAAAATGGGTAGAAGAATCCCTGCATTCTGATAGGTCAATTAGCGTGTAAAAGTTTTTTTTACTGATGCATGGCTCACTTTAGTTTGATTTTCACATTTTTTGGCGCTCATTTTATAAAACAAATGCTGTACAGGCATATTTCGTGGATCGAAAAAATTAATAAATAACAACATTTAAAAACAAATATTTAAGTTTTAAAATTAATATCAATTTTGTTATATCATTTTTAAAAAATAAAAAAATCATATCATTTACAAAAAATAAAAATAAAAATGTGAAAATCACATTTTCCCCAGTCGTGCGTCGGTAAATTTAGCCATGCGTTAGTAAATTTACAGGCATGCGGCGGTAAATTTACAGGGATGCGTCGGTAAATTTAGCCATGCGTCGGGAAATTTACAGGCATGCTTCGGTAAAGTTAGCCATTACTGGGAACAAGTTTGATTTTCACATTTTGTTGCGCCCATTTTATAAAACAAATGCTGCACAGGCATATTTCGTGGATCGGTAGGAATTGGATGGACTCTTTTAACTTTGGAATGGTCTAAAACCCACTCGCTGCGTTCGTGTGTTTAAACCATTCCAAAGTTAAACTCGTGCATCCAATTTTTACCGATCAACTCATGCCTGTGCATCATTTGTATACTAATCCAAACAAATTAGTGTAATGCACTTGTGGTATATTTTCCTTATCACTTTTCAAATTTATATTACCAATGCTTCTTTTGTTATCTATATTATAATAGGAGGACGGGTTTCGTGTCTGTCGCCAGATGTGTCCAGAATGCAGTTTTCAAGCCGCGTCTGGGCAATAAAATCGCGATGCAGCTTCTACCGGCCCATTACGTCCGTGCGAAAAACAAACCCATAGTGCGTTTTACTAACCTAAGAGCATATACCATACTGCACCGTACGTACGCTATGCACTGGTACACTACAAACATGTGCACCTGCATGTATTGTGTACTACGGGTGCGGTATTATACGGAGAGCGAAAGCGACGTGATGATCGCGGTCGCGATTTGATATTCTAATTTTGAAGCAGAACATGACTGATATTAATTGTCAACTTGTGCGAATATAATATTGTATTTAAATAGTTATATGGTGTACTTAACAATAGCTGTAAAATATTCGTTGTTTTCAATCGTCAAATGCAGTATTTGGTCGGTAGTGAAGAGTGCATTCGACTCGATGTACCCATACCTTATGCACAATGTGGTTTATGTCTGCGCTGCGCTGCATGCGTGCATTATGTCG
The DNA here is from genome assembly GCA_037951105.1 of Echinarachnius parma. Taxonomy (NCBI): domain Eukaryota; kingdom Metazoa; phylum Echinodermata; class Echinoidea; order Clypeasteroida; family Echinarachniidae; genus Echinarachnius; species Echinarachnius parma. The sequence goes on from JBAMJV010011751.1 coordinate 3,150, forward strand.
AGTGTTAGAACACAATATTCGCAAAATTCGAGAAGAAAAAAACTGACTGATGATCTGATCGGTGCATTATGTCGAGTTTTGTCTCAACATTATTCGCAAAATTCGAAGAAAAAAAACAGGGAATAGTTTCGTGAAGGGCTACCACAATTTGATGTTCACTCGCACTTGAAATATTTATAAAAGCTATTTGTAAATGTCTACTCGAAGTGCATAAGTATTTGTTGTACTCAAGTATAAAAAAAGATGTGCTTTTTGTAAATAATTTGTAAACTAGAAGAGCAAGGAATTAGGGTTATTTTTTCTTGCCAATTGGTACGAGATTAGCACCCGTATTGTGATTAAAGTGGGTTTGAAATTATTTTAAATGATCTATATTATACCTTTATACTTGCCAACGATTTAAAGAATACTGTTTAGTGTTTAACCTGTAAACACTGGCGTACCCAGGATTTTTACAAGGGGGGGGGGGGGGGAGGGGGTTATTTCGTCAACCAACATTTTCGAGGGGCCGGGTGTCAGTCAAGTATTTCGATGGGGGGAGGGGGTGTCGGTAAAGATGTTGTAGAGAGGGGGGGGGGGGATGTCGGTGAATAATTTTCGAGGGGGGGGGGGGGGGGTGTCGGTGAAGAGTTATTCGAGAGGGGGTGCCGGTGAAGATTATTTCGAATTGGGGTGGGGGTGTGTCGGTGAAGAATTGTGAGGGGGGGGGGGGGTGGGTGTCTGAATATATATATATATATATATATATATTTATTTTTATTTATTTATTTTTTTTTTTGGGGGGGGGGGGGGGTTGAATCCCCCAAAACAGCTCTTTTTCATCAAAGGGGGATTTGCCCCCCCCCCCCCCCCCCCCACCCCCCGGTTACGCATATGCCTGTGAATATGAGATCGAATTACCACCGGGCTCTGGGGGAGGGGGCATCTTTTTTGTACTCTATAGTATATTTGAGAATTAGCGTAGTAACACCAACAACAACCACAACCACAACTTCTACCACCACCACCACTAACACTACCACTACCACCACCACTACCACCACCACTACCACTTCCACTACAGGCCTACCAAATGTTTTTCTACAGGACAGATACAAAAAATAACGAAATACCAAAATACAACATGCAACACATCTCACCAAAAGATCTAGTGACGGGTAAATTGCTATTTACAATTAAATATGGCTGAAAAAGAGCAAAGAAAATGGGATTCCAGCGGAATCCCATTTAATTTGCTCCTTTTCAGTCATATTATATTTCTGGTCAGTTTCTTTATATGTTTGAATTAAAATTAAATATCATACATTCAGTTTTGAAGTGTTAATTGCTTCGAACTTGCTTCGAACCAATCCTCTATTTTTACAAGTTCTTTATTTGTTTTAATTATCACACAATTTATGTCATCGTCAGAAAGAAAGAGTGTTGTATCATCCGCATATAACTCGTACTTAATAAGACGATTGAACAAGGTCATTTAAGTAAAACAACACAAGTAGTGGTCCTAGTATGCTCCTTGTGAAATACATGTTGTAATATTAGTGATGGTGAGAGTGGAGTTTGATCTCCTAAAATTATCATATTATGTTCTGATGCAAACCATTGGTAAGCAACGCCCCTGACACCAAATGCTGATAAATTTTGTAATAAAATGGCATGATTCAGAGATTTGAAAGCTTTGCTGGGGTTGATATAAATACCGAGAGCAACCTTACCACGATCAATAAATTATAAGATTAATACAGTAGCAGACAATTATGCTAACTCAATTGAGTGATTCGGGCGAAAACCTAACTGTTGGGGGTGTAAGTAGATTATGAGATACAAGCTAATTAAAGTCTATTAAATACAATGTGTTCCAGGACTTTTGAAAGAGTAGGGCGGAGTGCGATTGTATTCAAAGTATTAACGTCACCAGATGAATAAACTAGTTAACATGTATCCCTAGTAGTGTAATAGCAGTAGCAATGGGCCACAAGTTATTTTCAAATGACTTTATTTGGAACAAATAATTATATGTTTAAAAAGGGACCACCATACAGCGAACAACGCACACTAGTTATGACCCTGCACTTGTGGGTAATTCATTTGTTGAAGAAATTGGCTTTTTAAATTTAATTTGTTAACAAGACTTATGATTGTAAAATAAAAAAAAATCATATCTTCGCCAATTATTAACAAATTTGTTACAACAAATCATGAATTGAAAGCTTGTGATGAGGCCTTTCTAATGGTTTGGAAATCTACATTTTCTATTTTTACCGTAAAGTGCAGGGTTTTGCTATAGCCGGTCGCATTTGTTGAGTATAACGATATTTAATATTAAATAGATGTCCAACATCTTGGAAAGTATTGTGTAATTCTAAACAATGCAATTAATCATCGGAACTTAAACAAGGCCCTAAGTTTTGTAAGAGCCACACATTTGCAAGTGCGTCAGTTATTATATAGCGTACGTTTGGAGACAATATTGTAACGCCCATGTCCTAGCCAGTAGACATGGTAGAGATATATCTTGAGCATACCCATGAACACATACTTTAGTATTATGATGCGTTTTTTCTCAAGTTTATCAGACTTTTCACGAAACATATTTGTCTGAACTTTTCGGAGGAATGGACTACATAAACTATTATCTTTCACTCAGTATACAATTATGTTTGTCTACACATTGGTCCCCCGTAATTACCTTCATCACAGTAAACTCCATGTTGCTTTGTCCACTACAGACCCACACATCTCCAAAGAGGACATCCTCTAGAGTAGCATATTCCTTGACCCCCTGGCTGTATGAGGTAACGGTGATGGTGAAGGGACCACTGGGTTGCCACTGGGTTGCTGGGGGTCAAGGGTGACCCTCCAGACACCTACGCTAGTAAAGTTTGCTGCAAGAGTAAGACAACGGTAATACATTTAATCAAATCTGATCAAGCGAAAATATAAATAATTTGCTATGTCCGCTACAGACCCATACATATCTAAAGAGTACATCCCCTAGAGTCACAGCTTCCTTGACACCTTGGCTGTAGGAGGTAACGGTGAGGGTGAAGGGACAACTGGGTTTGGCTTGTGGTCAAGATAGTTACCACCCAAGTGAAACACGAAAAGTGTCCACTAATGACAGGTCTTATTACATTGTTTTTCTCTGCAGGGGATACAATTTAGTGGCCACTATAGGCGAGTTGGATGTTATATATGTTATGATCAGAGTTTAATTATGAGTAACGTGTTAGGACTTTATTTCATATGTTTTATTCAATGAACTTTCAAATGGAATTAAAACCAACCAATTTAGTGTCATGTGGCAATTCGGGAAGTACCAATACTCAAGTGTACATTTAAGTAGGGCAAATTCCACAGGGTTCAAAACATTGTTTGTAGGATTTTATAATTATGATAATGATAATTGTCAGAAATTGTAGGATGTATGTTTCAAAATGCAAACAGACCTCGTAATAAAAAACAATTCAAACTCGAATGAGAAAGCAAATAATTATTTTAATTAATCATGGGTTCTTCGACATTATGAAAATCAAAACATACAAAACAAATTAATCGGTGATTGCCAATGCATCGGTTGGTAACAAATTATTAGTATTAACAGGGGTATTCCGTCCGCAAAATAATTTAGCTCCATTAGAATGATAGTATCTTATCACAAATGACCATATCCACTTTTTTGCTCGAACGATTGAGATAGTGAAAGGACACCAGTTTGAGTATCGGCAATCGCACCTTCGCCATTATTACAAAAAATGCATGGGGCATTAACGATACTGCATTTGTGGCCGATAATATCAATATTGTGACGTCACATGCGAGCTGGCATCTTCGTTCATCTGCCATTTTATTTCACACGAAAATGTTTTTGTTTGCATTCTTCTAGGACGAGAAGGAAGAACTATAAATAGCATTCCGACTCTATTGAAGGATCGCAAAAGATATGCAGAATGGCTAGCTGCGCTCAGATTGGAGAAATTTAGCATAAGGACCCACAAATATGTCAGAAATAATGTTGTTCAGATCACTTTACCCCTGATTGTTTCCAACCATACTTGCGAGAACTGCTCATACGAAAGATCGAGTCCATACATTTTGCAATTGAACATAGCAATCGGACAATATAAGAGTTAGAATTTTTTAGGCAAGTTGTAATGGCTGACGGAGATATACATATCAAGCACGGGATATTATGTAGTATGCGCTATATGCTATACAATGTACGCGATCGATCGAAATGAATAGGCTAACAGCTGATTGCAAAATTGCCAATTTGGATATTTATAGCTTTGGCATAACATATGTGTTATACACTCAGCAAAAAAAGAAAGTAAACCCTTTTTCAAGTTTATATTGTTCATATAAGATAAAAAAATAATAAAAAAATTATATATCGAATTAAAGGATATTTAATTGGTCTTCAACCTGGTAGGTGAATACAAATTGAAACTTTACGCATGGGTGAACACATTCATTTGTCTGTTCCAAGGTACAAAAGTAAAAATTGCAAAATTGCAAAAAAAAGTTTAAAAAGTCAAATCGCACAGAAAAGTTAAACAAAACACGATAAAGGTTTGCATGGTTCATTGCACTTGAAAAGAAAATGATTACAAAGAGTAACTCTCATCCCATTTAAATTCTGATTTACCAGAAGGTTCTTCTTTTTAAAATTCGTTTGAGGGAAAGTGAGAGAGAGAGAGAGAGAGAGAACGAGCGAAGGCTCAATAGTTTAACCACAGTTTAACCACATTTGTCTCTCATTCAAAGACAAGCCATTCTGTAAGTGTGATCTTTTGTTTCGATTTTCTTTTGTGGAAGGGCATTTACACATCAATGGCAGACTGTCCATTTTTGCAATTTTTACTTTTGCACATTGGGAGAGAAAAACAAATGTGTTCACTCATGCGTAAAGTTTCAATTTGTGTTCATCTGGCATGTTGAAGAACAATTACATTTTCTTAAATTTGATATGTAATTTATTGATGTTTATTAAAGTTTTATATGACAAGTCTGGACTTTAAAAAAATGTTACTTTTTTTTTTTGCTGAGTTTATAACATAATTATATTACATTTTGACAATGCAAATAATATGTCCAATATATATTTCATTTTTCTCAATAGAAACACATAATATTGGTGATACAATAATATATATATATTGTGTTAATGAACAACAATACTTTTATGTAATTGTAATTGACCGAACTGTAATTGACCAATCAAAATCTCTGAATAGCCAGCTCACAAGTACGGCACCAATCTGGCGGTCCCGTTCAAATCTGGTGAAACGCACAGTAGCGGTTCGCTGGATTGAGGAGAAGGTTTGTTTTGCAATCTTCTGGATCATTAGCGACTGGGATGACCGTGGGCAGTGTTAATTGGTCTTTTTAGCAATGGAAAAGGGTTTTCGGACGCGATTGTGGTCCATGCGCTCGACAACTCCGTAGTCGATGTAGAACGGACCCTGTCCGAACGTGAAGTTGAGATCCGGGCGCTGCTGTCGTGTGTGCTGTGTAGAGCCTCGTTGTTCCGCGCTACGACGATGGCATTACGTCGTGTTGTCTTGACGCTGGTGGTCGTAGCTCCAACCACGCGACTGAAACGGACAATTTATAAATACTGCTATCTGGAATTAACACTTTGGCTGCACCTGTTATACATCAGCCAAAAAATACCTGATTTTCATCTCGACAATCATAAAATTTACTCTCTATTTCAAATAAGTTCACATATTTAGGTACAAGCATTTCATCAACATAAGAAGAAAATAGTGAATTATTCGTATAGTAAAAACCATTCAAATAGTATTATAAACAATAAGAGAATGCGGATAAATATATATACTGCGATAATGTATCGATACTTCGTCACAAAATATCGTACACGAATTAAGCAAACATTCACACATATAGACATATCTCGTTTATGTTCAACATCAACATCAACATCATGAATCGATTATCTTACTCCATAAAATAGAATAAACTTCAATCTTCTCGGCATTTATCTGGCTTGAACGCATTTATAACCAACAATAATTACGGCGTTTTCCCGTAAGAGGGCGTTTCCGGAAACCTTCAATAATACAAATTTATTCCGTTTCCTGACAATACATAAATACAGTTAAGTTATATTCATCAATTACAAGTCATCATATTGAATATTGAACGCGTTGACTTGAATTGTACGCTGATATGTAAGAATATCCACATACAACAAATCCAAATCTACAAATTTCTTTAATATGGTACAGATATACAAAATTACAAAACTTACAGATATTTCTCTGAAAAGTTGACACCGTCCGTGCCTGCCTCCTGAGGAAATGTCCTAAATTAGGGTTTCTACTCATTCCAGCAGAATAAAAAATGAAGAGAACCGTCCGGGTAGCGTAATTTGTTTTCCAAAACAGGTTTGCTATGGCACAATTACGCATACGATATGCCCATTTAATTGGAATCGGGCGACTTGAATGGAGACCAAAGCGCGCTTATTCAATTCGAGTTATAAATAGACGTATAGCCACTAAATCTGACCTATAGCCACTAAATCTGACCTATAGCCACTAAATCTGACCTATATCCACTAAATCTGACCTATACGATAGCCACTAAATCTGACCTATAGGCTAGGGTAAGGATTAATTTTAGGGTATATAATTATATACCCCTGAAAACCAATACCAACCAAGCGAATTTAAGATAGCTAAGATTATAGAGAGTTAGACTGATATGCTATAGATCCCTGGTTCGAATCCTACCTTGGTTCAATGTTTTTTGTATTTGCTATTTTTACGGCACTCGACTAGGACATTTCTGGTATGCGTGGTCTCTGACCAAGTCGCGAATTCACAAGGATTTGCAAACCTGTTTTGGAAAAAAAAAAAATCGCCACCGGGTATCCCCCATCGGCATTAACTCGAACGCACCCTGGACTCCTCGCCATGGAGATTCACAGTTCCTACCATATCTTAAATTTCCCGCAAACTTAGCTAATACGTGTCACACCACCCTAGCCAATCACGGTCTCTCCCTTAAGTCACATGATCACTTTCTCTCACTCGCTTCACGGTCACAGCCACTCACCTTTCTCATTCATAATCACATGGTCGGGCACCCCTCGAAATCAACCAATTTACATATGACAACTTCTCTCCGTATTATACCATGTTATGCACACTATAATTATTCAAAAGCATCAGTGCATTGCAAGAAATCAGCATTTAAAACAGATCGCATTCGTGCACAAAACTTAGAATGGGCAAAACCAAAATAACCCAGTGAGTTAACACTAGTTTCCCAACACTGGAGAAACCAGGGCTAGAATGGGTTTTGACAATAATAATACAATGTAAAGATTGTTAATAATTATAATAATGAAGAAGAGAGAGTGATCGTGAATTAAATTATATAGTTCTTATGATTATAATGTAATACCTTTGTCTAAAGAGACTTACTTTAATAAAATACTTGAAATATTTATTATTTATAAGTAATTATATTAATTATATATACATATTTGATATGCATGAAATGCACTTATAATGAATTAGGTTATATGATTAAGATTGTTTTGATTATACAATACTCACATGGAAATTAATATTTATACACAAGATATATTTGTTTGGTCTAGCATTCCGGAGGTCTCAGGTTCGAATCCCGTTGGAACTTCCATTTTCTTTGCTCTTTTTCAATCATATTATATATTTCTGGTCAGTTTCTCTTTATGTGTGAATTAATTATTACAAAAATCTGCATCACTTCGGTGATCCCTCGCATATATCCCCAAGTTTATTTCTATCCTTCGGGTTTTAGTCAGGTTAATAATAGCTTCTGACCACACGCGCAATGAACATTAAGGGGCTTCAGGGACGAACGCCGTACAAGGGTTTTCTATAGCTCAGTCGGTAAGAGCACCAGTCTAGCAATCCGTAGGTCTCGGGTTCGAATCCCGTTGGAATCCCATTTTCTTTGCTCTTTATCAATTATATTGTATATTGTATATTTATGGTCAGTTTCTCTATATGTTTGAATTGATTATAATATATTAGATACAATGCAGTAATCCGCTTTCATGCGATATTTTTTTAATTGTCTTTTAACAAATGTTCTGATTAAGAATTGTATGTCAATGCATATTTACACAACAACAACAAAAATCCGATTTTGGACCGATAAAATTAAATTGAAATTTGAATGAACAAGTGGCCACTAAGACAGGTTTGACTGTAAGAATTTCAGTCAATTCTGCGGACATCAGATGATCAATACAAACTACCCTTTTTTAAACTATAAGGTCGAGAGTGACAATTTTCTGCTTTTACACAGGGACAATGTTGGTTTTTGGATTATTATGTTCTTTTCAGTTGTCAGTATTTGTTACGCAATGCAACTAATAGCACAAAAACCTGTATGTGTGTTATAATAATTATTATGTATTAATTTGTATTTGAACGCAGTTTCCAAGTTCTTCTCTTTCACCTACATTTTGCCAATATCCATGCTACTTTCAATTTTCACATTTGTAAAGGGGGTAAATCCAATATGCGGTGCCATTTTGCGAACACCAATGGAACATTGCATAATGCACTATGACTCAATGCATGTAGTGCGCATAAACTAGCCTAGTTCAAAAAGGTGATCCCCACGCTACTCGTCCTGAATTGTGGAGATGTTTGGAGAAATTTGGAATTTTTGGTATACATGCCTGGTTCTGCTAACTGTGTTGTACACCTTCCCCTTCAAGTCCAGGGATATGTTGGCTTTGAGATCCGCATAGCCCCATATCACCGCACTGGACGGCTTCATCTGCAGGACCATGTGATCAGCATAGTACGTTGCCAATTTGAAGTTGCTTGCTGTAGGTCAGAAAATAAAACATGGTTTTTAATACATGTCTGGCTGTAATATAACATTGCTAGTTTGAAGCATTTGTTGTAGGTTATGAAACATTAATACAGATAGATTAAGATATACACATACTGGATATAGCAAACGCGCCCTCATCATGAAACCAGCGACAGTTTATTGAAGTACTCTCATTTTCTTAAATCAAGACCATGTCCTTATTACTCAAATTAGTGCAATCCTGTGTTGCGATCAGTCAGTCAGTTTAGATACTATAAAAGAACTTCTCACTGGTCAGTAAACTGTTTAGGGCTAAGAAAGTGCATTATTTCTGTGAAATATGCACATCTTTCGCCACACCAATTTGTGTCCCACGTATTTTTAAACTTGTAATATCTTGTACTTGGGTTGAGGGGTGCAAAAATAGATATATCTTCTTGCTTTTTTCTATAACAAAACTGATTTATTTAGTTCAATAAATATTTATACTGGTTCTTGTATGTTTTTCCTATCAGATGTCACTAATAAATTGTCTTTTTGTTAAAGTGCAGTTTTGGTCAAATTTAATGTAAGCGACCAAAGCTTGCACCATATATCGTACAAAAACAACTATAATTTAAGATTTCACAATGCCAGAAAGGTAGTAAAAACCTATATACGGCTAAGTTAAATGTTGTTACCATGAAAAAAGCAGCGGTCATAGGCGTAGGAGCTAGGGGGGGGGGGGGGGAGGGGGCGTAGGCCCCCATCCGCCTCCCTTGAGTTTTGAAACGACCATATTCGGGCAAAAGGCACCTCCCATTAGGGCAAAACATTTCATATTCGGGCAAAACTTTGTAATGTTCTGGCAAATCCGTGTCATATTCGGGAATAATAAAGTCTTATTCTGGTAAACAAATGTCATTTTCGGGTAGAGGCATGTTATATTCGGGTAAATAAAGGTAATTTTACGGCTAAACAACGTCATTTTCTGGCAAAACCGTCCAAAATGTAATGTGTAAAATACCTCGGCCCCCCTGAGAAAATGTGCTCCTACGCCCATGGCAGCAGTTAAAACACAAGAGGACGCTCTACAAAAACATATTAGTTTCAACCATTTCTTATAACAAATTGTAAATGTGATGTTTGTTAAAATGATAATTCAATAAAATCGGAGCGCCCCCTATAACAAAACTTAACTATTCCTTTAATTTTACACTTAAAGGGGTGCTATACGTAATATTACTGTTGCGGCATAATTCACATTACGAATCAATACGTTGGTATTAGCCTTGACAATTTTTCGGTGAAATTTTATACCTCGACCACCTCATTTGCATATAATAGAAATTATAAGAAAATAATCCTTTTCATCTTACATCAAAACTATGAAAGATTTTTAACTTAAACTTTTAGATGATAATCTTTTAGGCACTATTGAGGCAACCAATTGAGCTTTTCTTTTTAAATGACTCCTTTGTAGATATATGGGCTTAATTATGAATATTATTTTTAATTAACCTAATTATATATTCATAATTCCAATATCTTCTAAACTAAAGGTGATTTCAAAATTTCCTCAACACATTTACTAAATCATCATCCGAACACTACACAGTCAAAATTTGACATGAATCCATTAATCCATGGCACCACAGCAGCAAAAATAAATTAGCCATGCATACAAAAAACATGAACTGAGAACAACAAAGGAAAACATAAGACATTCTAAAACTTGACTGCATGATAATTCCGGAGCACTCATGCGAGTGTAAAGAGGCAAAGTTGTTACATTGATTTGAATCTGAAGATCAGACCTATCGATAGCAGCATTCATATTTAGAGGTAATATGGTCCTCCACTACTGCAGACCAAAGGAATAGTGAAAAATATAATGAAAATAAAGATTTTATAAAGGTTTTTCCTGAATCATGCATTCAGAATTTAAATTCCCGTTTCAAGGCCATAGTTCAAAATGCGTTATATTACGAAAATGTATTGAATGACTGAATTTCGGCCTGAAACTTAGTAATCATGTAGAAAACATATCAACCAACTCATTTATGCCGAAAAATGAAAAAAAATTGTCAGATTTTTTTGTTTCACCTATTATTACGTATAGCACCCCATAAACTTGGTCTTTTAGTGCCACGCTATTTCGGCAGAAATATTTTATTTTGTATGCTTTACCACTTACAGACTCACAATTTGCTGGGCTAGTAAAATAAATTATGGGCAAGCATGGGCGTAGATACTTACGTAATACCTATTCATCAGGGGGATGAATGAATAGATCATCCACCTGATGAATAGGTATCAATGACAGTGGAAGGTTGAGCTAAGCTGGGTTCATATTTGTTTTGTTTAAAAAAAGCATCGTATTCGTTTGAATTCAAACATGAATGTTCCTGTAGAGTATACAGTTGATTAATAATATTTAAAGGACACTAAATACAAATCCAATAATGATGGATTTTGGGGGACTTCTTATTCTTTTATATATTATCTCTGGATATCTTTTCATATCAGAGTTGTGTTATTTTTGTAATAATAATAATAATTGTATTTTAGTCAACAAAATGTCACATCCACAGCTACAATCTGAATTGCAGTGTCATTTGCAACAATATTTACAGACATCGAAATAACATTAATGAACTCACGAGGTATAAAGAAACGTTAACATATATACAATAATTAGAGAAATAAATCATAATATACATGAATAATATCACGAATTTGACATGAATACTAACGAAAGACAGTCAATTATATTGTTGTTTTATATATCGATTCATAAATTAAGTGATTACAAAAGTCAATAGGCATCATGTAACAATTCATATTTCCTAATGCAAATTTGATATTTTAAGATGAAATTAAAATCATTATAATTGATATAACAATTACTGGGCTAGTTAGACATTTACGAAAATTAATTTTCAAGGTTGTATACTACATAAAATATTAATCATTACAGTGTCATGTGCAGTGATATTCATCGTGGTGTTTAATTACTATTTATTGTTTAAACACCCGTTTATATTTGATGGACTTTATGCAGATCAGATGATGACGATTTGGGTTATCTTCGTATGAACAAAATGTAACAAATATTCAAGATTTATTTATCCAGCTATAATGAACCAACATTTTGAAGGCCGACTCGAACTTTTAACGTGCGCGTCTTTGTGATAACTTTGTCATTCAGTTATGTACCTGGCTTGATTATTTTGTTTTTAAATCATCTTTTGAAAATATTTAATTGAGTCGATCAAGCCTGAAAGATATTACAATCTCAATTTCATATATGACGAGGAATTGTCAAACTTTGACTACATTTGCTGTAATTGTGAGTCAAGTTATGAAGATAAGTTAATATCTAACTGACAGCTTGACCAACACATTAGTAAAAACCGAAAATTTGTTAAGATTCAACACATGTTATTTCATTTAACATCATGTTAGGTTTATTAGTACATGTTTAATATTGTTTTGCCCGTTGTTTATAAAAATGTCACAACATTTCTCAATATGTCATAAGTATTTAGTTACGCAAAAATAATCAACAACTTCAACATCTTTTATTACAAAATGAATAACGACAAACCAGTGAATATTCACGAATTGCGCGTAATGGGACTAGGCCCTTTTAGGTCAAGGATCGAACAACGCTTGGGATTCACCGCCGACGAAGGCGGCACAATGTCCGCACAGCGTCTGTACGACGCGTCGCTTCAGTCCGCTGCTTTTCGTGACTTTTTGAAGAGTTATACACACATGTTATGAAGTAAATAGCTGATTTCATGAACTTGTATACAATTTGCAAATCTCTAAAATCACTTCCAATAACTAGACAAATACAGATTTACGGAAATAAATGCTCGAATTTGGACATGAAACACGTTCCGGCGAAAATAATGACAGATTATGTCAGATATCTGTTTCAGATCTCATTTTCCAAAGACTACACTGAAAACCTAAACTGGTAAGCTGGACTAGCTTAAAGCTAGTCCAGATGGTGTCCATCTGGACTAGATTGAAGTTGGTCCAGCTTGATGGACTAACATGGCGGACTAACTTTGGCTTAGTCCAGCGTACTGGACTAGCATTGCGCTAATCGCTCGACTAGCTTCAGTTTCAGTTTAGTTTATTTCATTTCCAAACAAAATTTCATTTCCAAACAAAAATTAAATCTAGTCGGTCGACTAGTTTTATGTTAGTCCAGCATGCTGGACTAGCATCAGCTAGTCGCTCGACTAGCTTAAAGCTAGTCCAGATGGTGCCCAGCTGGACTAGTTTGATGTTAGTCCATCTGGCTGGACTAACATCAAACTAGTCCAACTGGGCACCATCTGGACTAGCTTTAAGCTAGTCAGTAACTAGTCGAGCGACTAGTTTTATGTTAGTCCAGCATGCTGGACTAGCATCAGCTATAGTCGCTGGACTAGCTTAAAGCTAGTCGAGCGACTAGTTGGACTAGTTTGATGTTATTAGTCCAGTCAGACCTGCATGTTGGCAAATGCCCTTTTTTCCAGACCATGTTGTCTCATTTCACCTGGCTACATCAATCTATTAACAGACTGTACCCAAACCTATCACAGGCATATAGATTCTGAAATAAGAAAAGTATATTCAATAATAACATTTTAACAAGTAATTTATTTTTCAAAGGCATATACTGCCAACTCTTCACACCAAAAGTCTCTAACATCAGGATCCATGATTCTTGAAAAATTGGGTTACAAAAAGGAAACTATTTGTTTTAAAAAGGAATCTTGAGCAGGATGTTTTGAGCAGGGAAGTAACCAAACTATTCACATTTTCAAAACATTACATTGCAGTACAGACTACTGACCTATACTGGCTATTCATTTGTATGAACATACATTGCATCAATGAATAGAAAATAACATGGTATTATAAATTATTTGTAGTCAAAACGATTACCCAATCCACGGGCAAATTGCATCCTAAAACAGAATCCGCGATGTATCAACATGAGGTTACCCTCACAGGAAAACTCCTCTACTGGCCGTCTCTCCATCAGCCAGAAGGTGACAGTGTTTGGCTCCACATAGGCAAAGTCACCCCGCATATTAAAAATCCTAGTATTCCATCCTTTCCCTTGCACACCGTCAACGTTCGAAAGGGACTCCAGAACAAATTGTGATTTCGTGTTTTTGCTCTTTCGTCCCAAATGTGATAATTCTTCAAATATGGGCAACAGGCACTTCCAAATTTACAACACTATCAACCTTTTGTTGTCCATGTAGACTTGGTTTGATTTCAGACTTTAACTGTTCTACAAAAAAGTCCCTTTGCTCTGGTGTACCATGAATATACCAATCAGGTACATCAATTATGTCATTGGCCTCTCGCCATTCATCATATTTTTTGGATGCCCACTCGTCTTCCGTATAATGTACTTTAACAAAAAGTTTACCTAAAGTCTTCGAATCGGTTACTTCAAGCGGGTACAGTTTGGTGGTCGACCAGGCAGGTGTTGCAACTTGAGATGCTTTGGCCCCTGGTACTGCCGGTCCGTTGTGGAGCTGAGCGTAGTTATTTACAGTCCTCGCTCTTGTATTTCTCCCCGCAGAGGACATCATCCAGCCTCCAGCTGTAGCTTGTTCGACTGTTGATTAAAAATAACAACAAAAAACATGGTTACAATGGTTGTAATTGTTCAGACAATATTGAATTAATTCCTGTATAATGCATCTATCTTCACAAACACAAATAACTTCAGAATACACCCCATACATTATCATTCATGCTTACTAATACAAATAATACACTATTCTTTGTCTGAATGATTTTATTAAATAATATATTAATAAATAAGGAAATTAAATTAAAAATCAGACTACGAGTATAATGAGATTAATGATTTTTGTTTAGCCCAAAATACTTGATTATTCTTTTGACTTTAGTATTACAATACATCTTTAAAACTAAATGTCTTCTACGTTCTTTTATATTTTTATAAAAGTTAATAATACAAGTATTAAACCACATCTATCTTACCTGCACTGCTGCAGATGCAGAACACTGCTGTCCGCTCGTACCGTTATAATCCAACACCACTGTTAAATGTAATGCTCCCCTAGCGACGATTACGATGCAAATTGTACAAAATCCTTTCGAGTTTTGTCTTGGTTCCTCACAAATATCACATAAAATCCATGATGTATCACCATTTGATTGTCAGTTGTACAGTCTATATTTCTTCTTCTTCCAACATGTTAGGTTCAAATTCACATTTATAGAAATAACTGCACTAAATGGAGAGATTCTGAGATCATTCCGAGGAAAAGAATTTTTCCGAGCGACATGCAACGTGAAAGGTCATACGCGTGCGTTAGGTTAATGCGTACGTCTATGGAACTCGTGTAGTGTGGCGTGGGGTTAATTGTCAGCGCACGTCACGCATCGAGAGTATTAAGAAGAATGTACCATAGTCGTACACATGTATAGTGCATGGGGCCGGCCAAAGTACAATGTACCATGTACTATGTACTGTATATATACAACACACTACACAAATATATACCGGTATGCAACTTTTTGACATGGCGCTGGCTGGACTAACCTTAAACTAGTCCGGCTAGCTGGACTAACCTTAAACTAGTACGGCTAGCTGGACTAACCTTAAACTAGTCCGACTGGACTAACCTGAAACTAGTCCGGCTGGTTAAAGCTAGTCGGTCGTTCGACACATCTAATTTATAAGTTAGTCCAGCGGCACAAATTACGTTAGTAAAATGAGCTGGACTAATCAACAATTAGTCCATCAGCTTCTACCTAGTCCAGCTAACTAAACCCCTCAAAAAAAGTTCGGAAACTCAAGTTTCATCGATTATATCTATTTTATTAAGAAATCATAATGGTTATATTTGGTATCACTTGAAAGGGTGTGTATACCTCTTTAAAATGATATCAAATTCGTAAGCATCACGAGCACGAGGTATGCGCAGTATACTTGAGAATGGGGGAAAGTCAGAAGTGAAATGTCACAAAATGCGCCAACAAACTTCAGTTGAAAGGTCTGACACCCATATCACGGTCTTTATCAATTTCAAATTCTTCCGACGATGAATATCTTGTCAGTGAAGAGATACTGTTAAATATGGTATCAGACAAAAGCCTGTTTAATTATCTTTCCAATGACACCTCACTTGGAATAATTATGAAAGCCGGGTAGGTACAATTAAGGTGAATATTTGGGAGGATCGACAGCAAAATGTAAGCAAAATGCATTTGATTGTGTGAAATTGAAGGCGTTGCATCCAAAAACGACATTTGTGGGGATATCTTAGTACTTTACTTTACATAATCATTATGGAATTCAACATTATGTTAAAGCGTGTTAATTTGTCAATGAAATAATGCCCCATTCATAGTGGTTATGTGCTTGAGGTGTGTGGAGTACCTCTAAATGTATGGGGCTCAAAATGACACTTTGCTAGGTCGACTTTCTACCGTTTGATACGTGGTAATAAGGGCATACCTACACGGTCGAAGAGGGCGCTAATATGCCAGTTCTGGCCAGTTTGCGTAGGTTTAGAGAAATTTGAATCATTTTCAATACATCAAGTTTGTGAGTTTCCTGTATTACACACTCACATTCAGCATAATCATTGCAAATGAGACATCCTATTAAAGGTAAATTAACGAGCTTTCCGATAGTGCGAAACGTAATGATGATAGAATTATGCTTAATACAACAATATCTAACCGGAATCTTGAAACAAGAAGCCATGGTCTTAAATTCATAGCATTTATAGACCCCCATATCCGGTTTTACTGCACACACCCCAGTAGCATAATTATTACAGGTGAGACATGATTTTAAAGAAAAATAAACACACTTTCACATGATACTAAATTTACTGATGATTATGCAATTTAAAACCCTAAAACATCCCTCCAATAGTCGTTTTTTGATGCAACGCCTTCAATTTCACAAAAAAGAAATGCATTTTGCAACATTTCCCTTTCGGCCCTCCCCATATTCAGCTGTACCATACTTAACCTGTTAATAGACACATGGGCTTTAAAATGATACCAAATTTGATAAGTTTAAATGATTTGAACACGCTACAATCTTCGATACAACTTGACCATTAAAAAATACGGCACAAGAGTCAAATTTCCCAACTGAATACTCTCGGCCCGTTTTGCGACATTTGACTTCTGACCGTCCTCCATTCTGAAACGCACTGCGTATTCCCTGATTTGAAATGAATGACAAATAATGTACCTTTTTAAAGGGAAATCATCATGCATTGCAATGACACTAAAAGGAAAAAACACAATTTGACAATAAAAGTAATACAATCGATCAAAGTTGAGTTTCCGAACTTTTTTTGAGGGGTTTAGTACAGCATGACATGTAGCCGTATACCTAGTCAGCCAAGCTGGACTAACCAGCCGGACTAGTTTAAGGTTAGTCCAGCCAGCGCCTGACTAGGTTAGGTTTTCAGTGTATTGTATGAAATCTAGCACATGAGACATTATACAAATCGATACAAATGTAGTGTATACCCTCTTTTACAAGAATATATGAGCCAATACATCCACAAAACCTGTTTGACCAAATTAAAAAGAAACGAAGCCTAAACATAGTGCGTAATTTTACATGATGTTGTACACATATCTATAGCTCTATTTTCAAACCTTTGTATCCCCCCCCCCCCCCGAATAACGTATTTACATTCTGGGAGAACATGCAATTGTCAACACTTCCATAACTGTTTGAAAATGTCTCATGTATAAATTTTTCGAAATTTTCGCCGAAGCATGTTTCGTAGCAGAATTCAAGCATTTATTTCGGTAAATCTTAAGATTTTCAATAAGTTTAGTGATTTTAGAGACTTATCAAACTCATAAAAGTTATTAAAATCAATTATTTGTTTCACCAACAAAATTATACAACTTTTGAAAAGGCCAACAAAAGCAGCATACTGAATTGCCCTACGGAAGTGGAGCTGTTATTAGGCCGCCTCCGTCGGTGATAAATTCCAAGCGTTGTTCGATAGTGCGCCCAGTCGGACATAGTGTATTTCGTGTTTGATCACTGTTTTTTATTCATCGTGGCGATTGCTAATTATCGTTTAAATACCCGATTACATTTGATGGACTTTATGTAGATCAGATGTTGAACAAAATGTAACAAATATTCAAGATTTATTAATCCAGCTATAATGAACCAACATTTTGAAGGCTTTGCTGTAATTATGAGTCAAGTTATATGAAGATCGGTAAATATCTAGCTGACAGCTTGACCAACACATAAGTCACCAACCGAGACTTTGTTAAGTTACAACACATGTTATTTCAGTTCACAAAATGTTAAGTTTATAAGTACAAGTTTAATATTGTTTTGAACGTTGTTTATCGAAATGTATCAACATTTCTCAATATGTTATAAGTAACAACGCTTGGAATCCACCGCCGACGAAGGCGGCCCAATATCCACACAGCGTCCGAACGACGCGTCGCTTCAGTCTGCTGCTGTTCGTGACTTTTTGAAGAGTTATACACACATGTTATGAAGTAAATAGCTGTTTTCATGAACTTTTATACAGTTTTCAAATCTCTAAAATCACTTCCAATAACTAGACAAATACAGATTTACGGAAATAAATGCTCGAATCTGGACATGAAACACGTTCCGGCGAAAATAATGACAGATTCTGTCAGAAATCTGTATCAGATCTCATTTTTCAAAGGCTATTGTATGAAATCTAGAACATGAAACTTTATACAAATCGATACAAATGTAGTGCATACCTTCTTTTACAAGAATATAGTATCCATACTTCCAGAAAACCGGTTTGACCAAATTAAAAAGAAACGAATTAAGCATAAAAAATACAGCTTCATTTAACATGATTTCGTACACATATCTATAGCTCTATTTTCAAACCTTTGTGATCCCTACGAATAACGAAAGATATACACAAAATACCAACTAAAAGTGATAACTGGGTATTGGAATGATGATATCTACCAATATTTTTGGAAAGGAATTAAGTTAGTAATGTCACAAAGTGAATTTCTTCGACCCTCTCGGGACGATTGATGAAAATAGTTGAACAGCAAAACGAATGGCTTCCGAACCGGCGCAAGACGTCATTGGCTTGGGTAAATCTGTCAAAATCTGTCAACAATTATATCATAATAATAACACAATTTGCATAATAATGCAAATTATCTATAGTTGGAATGCAAAACTTTGATTTTCAATATTATTGCATTTAGATGCCCGATTATAACCAACATTGTAGAAACAATGTTGTTCTTCTTCAAATTGAGTTAGCATGATGGTCTGTTGCACCACAAATTGTCGTCCCTGCACAAATTTTCGTCGGCGAAAATTTGTGCACATTTTTGCAAAACCTCACACCACAAATTGTCGCCTCCTGCACATATTGTCGTCGGCAACAATTTGTGTTGCTCTTGCCGTTCCCGATTTTTGTTCTCACAAGCGACAATTTGTGCAGGCAAAATGAAACCTAACTGCACAAATTGTCGCCGCTTGCACAAATTGTCGTCCGTCATAATAGAGTTGAGTAGCTGTATCAAGCTTATTTACTTAATGAACACTTTTGCTCCATTTGTTGTGTGTGTGTGTGTGCGTGTGCGTGTGTGTGTGCGCGCGCGCATAGGGTGGGATGGAGGGAGGGGGTAGGGGGTAGGGTAGAAGGCGTACGTACTTACATACGTACGCCCCATTCTCGTGATCGCGTTATCTCAAGAACCGATTGACAGATTCTCACCAAACTTGGTTCATGTATGTATCGTGGGGTGCCAATGATCTGATTAGATGTTGGGGTCATGATGTCGGTCAAAGGTCAAAGGTCACATGGCTCATTATATATGCAAACTAGCTCTTGATCGCGTTATCTCAAGAACTGATTTACAGATTCTCACCAAACTTGGTACATGTATGTATCTTACGGTGCTTATGAACTGATTATATTTTGGGGTTAAGAGGTCATAGGGCAAAGGTTAGAGGGCTCATATGCAAAAAAATAGCTGTTGATCGCGTTATCTAAAGAAGTCATTAATGGATTTGCACCATACTTGGTACATGTATGTATCTTGAGAAGCCAACTAAATGATAAGATTTTGGTGTAATGAGGTCAAAGGTCAAAGGTCGCAGGGCTCAATATATATATGCTAACATAGCTTGTAATTGCAAAATCTCAAGAAATGAATGTTAGATTTCAATCACACTTGGTACCTGAATGTATCTCAGGAAGCCATTGTAGCCAACAGATGTGGGGTCATGAGGTCAAAGGTCAATGGTCAATGTCACAGGACTCATTATGCCAAATTAGCTTGTAATTGCAATATCTCAAGATCCAGTAGACAAATAACCATCAACATTTATGCCATTCATTACTTTGAACAGGAATAATATTCTTCGATAGCTGGTGACAATTTGTGGTGTCAACTCCCTGCACAAATTGTCACCGACGACAATTTGTGCAGGGTCGAAAATTTGTGGTGCAACATGGTATAATCTGTATACTAATAATAACGACACGATTGGCATACTATGCAAATCTTTGATTTCAACTTATAGTTTGCATTAAGATGCAAGATTATAATGACAACTTTTGAAAGTCACCAGCTAAGATGATCGACTCATCTATATAATTTATAAAACACAATTTGCATAATATTCATAGTAATTTAACTTAAATTGTTGGTCATTTAGATGCATTCTTGAAAGGGCCTTGCAATATACATGATCCCGAAATAAAGTTATTTATTACATTATTTACTAGTATCATTATAATGATTCATGTAAGACGACTGATTGTGAGCCAAAAACTACCAAAATAACATGTTCACATTTTGTTCAGGCCCATAGGATACACGATTTGTGTCCCCACCTGGTTTGGTGGATGCGAATGTTAGACAGTCTTTGAAGTGAAACTTCGTTAGAATCCAGAAGAAATGAACATGGGATATTGTTTGATTTTTGCACAGACCTGTACAAATCAGGGCTGGTAGGAACATACTTTTTACCAAGACTTTAAATTCATAATGCAAACCCCTTTATAAGATAATCAGAAGAGGACATAACAATCACAGTCAGAAAATTACTTGCCAAAGAATGATTCTCTCCCTCAATTTGTTTTAAATGTGTACATGTATTTGACTGTACAAAGAAAATACAAGTCAAGTAAACAAATAAATAAGTAGGTGGTAATTGGGAGAAATCTCCAAACTCTTGAAAACAAGAACAATACAACAAGGAATATACAAAGAAAACAAATCATCATGACACGAAACTTAATCGATAAAAAAAATAAAACAATAAACCTTATTTTTACTTGAAATAATGTATTCAATGAGTTTCCAATATACACATGTGTGGCCACAAAGATTATACTTTATACAGTATACCAAAACAGAGCAGCAAAAAGTGTTTAAGCATACATTTCAGAAAAATATAACACTTCAGGTTTGTGATGTATGGAAATTATGTGACTTATATCTTGCCATAGTTTTTGATCTGTTCGAAGAATTGGTGAACATGTTATGATTTTCCCCGCAAGAGAGCCGTCTTTTTGTCATTATTTAATGCTGGTGATTCAAGATGAATGTTGAACAGAATGAACCCGTAACATGTTCTTATTATCAATGAGGCCTATGAAAATCTATTCTTGTCCCAACCCCGTCAGATGTGAATCGTTCAAGTTTTCTTCATTATAGAATATATCATAGCTTGAGCATAATTGAGCTCCCTAATTGAAATTTTTTTTTTTCTATATAGATACTGTGTATAGTCTGCAAATCATAGTTGTCATTATGAGTGCTTAAGTCCATCACGTTAGCTAAACTTGTTTCCATGTTTTTGGTTTCTGATAAACCCCTCACAAACCTTTCCACGAAGCAAGTTTGAGCGTTCATAATTATCTTGTCCCTATGTCATCTTACATGAACTTGGTATCATTGAAAAGCCTGTTTATTCCCTTTGCACTGATGCCCCATTATGGAATGTACATTGCACCTGAATATGGTGTAAAGTCCATATCAGTAAGTTGCAAAATACACTGCTATCACCTCAACTCCATTCATAACACAGCCATTCTCCAAACACAAGAAGAATTCACATCGACAATTAACGTTATATTAACGTTATATTCTGAAAAAATAATCCAATCCCAGTGCATTTCTTATTAGAACGTAACGCTTTCCAATAGGCTAGAGCCAATCAGATTGCTTGTTTTATCGTTGTGCTAAAAGTGTATTTTGATGCGATGTGATGACACAAACTTTATCTGGATTGTGTTGTATACATGGAATCTCAATTCACAGTAAATTCGTTTAGATGAATTATGTCTAAAGAGATAAGGAATGAGTACCACTTTGAAAATTACCGAAAACACATATGAAGTTGAACAATAATTTTACGAAAAGAGACCGATACGCCGCTAGCATTTTGGCTAAAAAAGATCAACAGGCTATTTCTGCCTGAGCTCCGGGGCACTGGTCGGCTACGAAAGGTGGCAGGGAGGCATAATGCAATCGCCATCAGCATGAATCTTGGAGGTAGTCCTTTCTTCAGTTTACCACAAATGTAGAAAATAAAAGAGAAAAAAGGCTTTTCTCCCATATTTATGCTGATGACGTTTGTGTTGTGCCCCATGGTGCCTCCTTTTGTAGCCGACCAGTGCCCCGGAGGCCCGGAGGGAGGAGCATGTTGATGTTACGTACATCATAAAATTGAGCGCAACGATAAAACCAGCAATCTGATTGGCTCTTGCTTACGGGATCGCGTTACGTTCCAATGAAAGATGCACTGGGACTGGATACATTTCCAGAGAGTGTTATAACTTTTGTCAAGTGTTTTCCACTTTTTGAAAAAATGTGCACCTTTTGAGCTTGATGACATTTCGGAATGTTATCATATTATATTTATGTACAACATATGTAAAAATAAGATATGGGAGGTGAGGCACGAAACGAACGAATTTCGACCGACGGCCCGCGGTCTATATGTTGTTCTGAGGACTGAAATAAACTGCCAGGAAAAATCCCATATTGCAAGTTGTTTAACGTAACCCAGGGGTGTCGATCCGTTTTTGAGGTTGGGGGAGGGGGGGGGGGGGCGAAATTTGAAACATTTTCCAGAGTGATCACTGAGAGAGCTAAAAGCCCCACATTGGCATGCCCGGAAGTTTTATTATGCGCTCATTGAAAGTGTCTTGATGGCTAGATGGCTCGACTTTGGGGGGCACCCACATTTGGGGACAATAATGGGGGTCCAGGGGGCGGGGCCCCCGGATGCTTTTAGATTTCAGACATTTGCTCCTAACATGGGTGTTAAAATTGTAATAAATAGTGAACCTACTCATAACGTATTTTAAAAGAGAAGCGAGGAAAAGACTGAGCCTTGCATGAGATGGATCCACGTGATCATGTATACTATAGAGCCATCGATATAGTCTAGGGCATTGGGCTCCCATGAAACTAAGCAAGGGCGTCAACAATTTCTCAAAAGTGTAGGGGAGAAATTGCGAGGAAGCGAAGCGACCGAGCGGGGGAGGGTGTGGGAGGGGGTGTCCCCCTCCCACAGTAGGGAGCTTTTGTATTTTTGGGCGTGAAATTGTGCGATTTGGTGCACACCTGAGACAGAAATTTCACGTAATATGAAGTATATAGGTATGGAACCAAACATACATAATGACAAAGGGAGGGGGACAATCTGCTCCTTTTTCAAATGTGGGGGAACATGATATTCCAATTTGATTTGCGTTCAGCGCATATGTACCGAGATTATTTTATTTTCTTATCTATAGATGAGGGTTTAATAAACTTCGTTTGAGGTGTGCGTTTGAGAAATTACGCTGCCCAACACATTTCAAAAGGTGAGTTCCCGCAGCCCAAATGAAACTTGCAATATGAGAAACTGTATGCGCGCGAAGCGCGCGGCAAAAAAGAGATTTACAGTCCTTTTCAAACTAAAAAACGGCTATTTGGAAGATTAATTATTGATAAATGTGTCTTTCCCCTCTTTGGCATTATATCACTCGATTTTTTTCTTCCTCATTTTCGGAATTATTGGGGGGGGGGGGGGGGGGGCGAAATTATATGTTCGCCCCCCCAATATTTTCATTGGAGGGGCGACCGCCCCCCCCCCCCTGCCCCCCAGGATCGACACCCCTGACGTAACCCCCTCATATTTGCTAGATTGACTGGACT
Source organism: Echinarachnius parma (assembly GCA_037951105.1). NCBI lineage: Eukaryota > Metazoa > Echinodermata > Echinoidea > Clypeasteroida > Echinarachniidae > Echinarachnius > Echinarachnius parma. The sequence goes on from JBAMJV010011751.1 coordinate 27,207, forward strand.
ATAAGCGGTCTATGCAACCGGGCGTAAGTGGCTGGGTAGCGTTGTTTATTTTTAGATGGTTTTAAAATTCAAAATACTATAATAGTTATTGAACTAATATTGATTTATGGATAACAAAATGTTAGATTCTACTGAGCTGATACAGCGCTGATAACACACAGCGAAATTAACAGTTGACGTGTAGTAAACATGATGCCTGAGGATTGATGAGTCGAGAATACAATGATCAGCAGAGCTGAAGCAGAGTGCGTGGCCATGAGAGTGCGGGACGGGGGAACGCAAACGAACGAACGCGAACGAGAAGAAATCACATGAATTAGAAGGTCATGTGATCGCGTTATGTTGTTGTGTTTTTATCATACCATTACAAAGCCAGAAATCGAAATGGGCGTATTATTTTTTTATATTCATTATTGTGTTATCTGAGTGGTTCTGTCTAATACAGGGATAGTAGCCTACATGTGCGGAAGAGAGACTTAGGAAATTAGTAGACAAGAAAGGAAGGGAAGTTTTAATTCATGCTTAATTAATGGTTATGTGTCGAACTTGCAGAAGGGTACCGTTTTTGTTTTTGTATGTTTTTTGTATTGTATTTTTTGGTACATTCTTTGTTTGTTTTGTTTTGGTTGTTTGCAGTTGTTGTTGTTGTTGTTTTTTGTGGGTTATTTATTTATTTATTTTGGGCGGGATGTGTTTTCACTATACAAATTAAATACAACTATGAGACACACACAGTTAAAGCCTCATTAAAGCCCGAAATTTCTCAGGCCCTAGACAGCCTATTGGACGAAATTCACACCTCGGAGAGCTCTCGCGCAATGCGCACCCTGACGTCTCCTCCCCTGCGTTCTCAGCGCCCTTCCATGCCGCGCGGTCGCCGCAACCCACAGCCCCGCACCCGCATCCCCCAGCGCACCAGCAGATATTGCCCGCTTTGCCACGAAGCGCACCGCCCAGACAATAGCGTCTTTTCGCTCGACGACGCAAGTGTTAGGACGGGGGATTTAAATCACCTGTGACCGTCTCCGTACTCTGGCTACCGTCGCGATCTATTTGCAGTTTCGCAGTGAAGAGCACGGGGAACGTGCATCGATACGATGGGAACGTGTCCTTGCTCGAGAGAACAGGCGCGCTGATTGGCTGACCATGCACTGACCTCTGGCTGACCCATTGAAGTATGGACTGTCCGCGCCGCTCTACGCCGGACGCTAATTCAGCCGAATATCGTTGTAGGTTTGGACGATACGCGGAAATTTTCGCTCTGAGTGCGACCCCCCGCTAAGATTAGCGTTGTAAAATAACCGCGTCGTCGTTGCGAAAACAGCCTAATCCCTATCTAAGCGAGTGCAAATACCTTCCTGAGCAGGATAGGCGTTTTATTGCTAAGGCGTGTCAAGTTGCAAACATTATTGGATCTGATGAGGAGATCGATGATTTGTGCCAGGTAGAACAAGTTCACTTGTCAGAGGCTGATCCGGTCAAGGATGATAGTGATAGCACATCCCTGGCTCTGCGTGTCCAGGTTCGCCAGTCTCCTTACTTTGACGTGTTTTGTGGCCATCAGGATGTGCGTGTAACTGTTGACAGTGGGGCTACAGACAACATGATTAAGACCTCCACGGTTCAGTCCATCCATGGTGTCATCAATCCTAGTTCACAGTCTGCCCACCAGGCTGACGGGTCTTCCCCTCTTGATGTTGTCGGTGAGACAAAGCTTACTTTCACCCGTGATGGTAAAGAGTTCGTTTTCGAGGGCCTCGTCATCGACAATCTCGATGTAGATGTCCTCGCCGGCATGCCATTTATGGAACACAATGACGTTTCAGTTCGCCCAGCTAAGCGTCAGGTTTGCATTGGTGATGACATAGTAATTCCATATGGGTCCCGTAAGCCTCTCGACAGTTCGTCACATGTTTTCCGCCGCGCACATGTATTACGTGCTCCCCTTCAATCCACGGTGTTGTGGCCTGGTGATTTTGTTGAGGTCTCCCTGCCCAGCGAACTCTCGCCATATGAGACACTTGCCCTTGAGCCCCGAGTTATAGATCAGAGGCCATGAACTCCCATGACCCATTATGGCCCAGCTCCTGTGTGGTCTCAAGCGTGGCAGGCAAGGTGCGCATTCCTAATCTCACCCAAGAGCCGAAGTTTATTCGTAGGAATGAACACTTCTGCCAGGTACGCCCTGTGTATGTGCCGCCTGAACCTCTGTCTGACACAACACCAACCACCATCAAGGATGCTTCTCCACAGCGTAGCACTCACTGTCGTTTTTCCGAAGCAGTGTCCTCCCTGAACACACTCGCCATGAGTTCCAGTCCCTTCATGCTGAATTTGATGATGTTTTCATCCCTGCCTTCAAGGGGTATAACGGTTTGAAGCTGTTGTCAACATGGGGCCTGTTCAGCCCCCTCAGCGAAAAGGTCGGCTCCCCCTCTACTCACGTAGCTCCTTGGTTGATCTTCAGGAGAGATTTGATGCACTTGAGAAACAAGGTGTGTTTGCCCGCCCTGAGGATGTAGGAATATCCGTGGAATACCCGAATCTATCCTTTCTGGTGAAGAAAGCCAATGGAGGCTTTCATTTTGTTACCGCCTTCGCTGACGTTGGGCGATATGCTAAGCCGCAGCCCTCCCTCATGCCCGATGTCGATTCCACACTTCGAAAAATTGGCCAGTGGAAACACATCATTGCCACGGACCTCACCAATGCCTTTTACCAGATCCCCTGTCAAAGACATCAATGAAGTATTGTGGTGTTGCAACACCCTACCGTGGAGTACGTGTGTACACTCGTTGTGCTATGGGTATGCAGCTTCTGAAACTGCACTTGAAGAGCTCATGTGCCGTGTTCTTTGAGATGTACTCCTAGAGGGTATCGTTGTGAAACTTGCCGATGATCTGTTCTGTAGTGGTGAGACCCCCGAAGAGCTCCTGAAGAATTGGGCCCGTGTCCTACATGCCCTCCGCTAGTCTAGGTTGCACCTCTTAGCGTCCAAGACAGTCGTTTACCTCGAATCCACGACAATCCTGGGTTGGATCTTGTCACGAGGAACATTGCACGCTAGTCCTCACCGCGTTGCCGCCCTCGCCTTATGCTCCCCTCCGACATCAGTCAAATGCATGCGTTCCTTCATTGGGGCATACAAAATGCTTGCACGCGTCCTCCCACACTGCGCGTCGTTCCTCACTCCACTCGACACTGTAGTTGCAGGCCGCCAGTCAAGCGGTCGTATCTCCTGGATACGATCGCTTCAGGTTGCGATCAGGATTAGAAATGACTGGCATGATGAGCACATTCGCTCTCTAAAACACCGGCAAAATTCAGCTTTTTTGCTCAGCATGTAACTTTTAAAGACTCGTTTCCTGTTATGTGTGAACTGAAATCCTGTGAATACCGTGAAAATGTGTGATTCATAACAAGGAAACTGTACAAAATGGACCAGAACTTTGTGTAATGTATCAACCACCGAAATTGTGAAAGCGGTCAAATCTACACCTCGGTCCTATGTTACACATAGGCGCCGGAAGTGGGGGGGGTAGGGGGGGCGGCCGCCCCCCCAATCCAAAAAGTGGCGGGGCAAAACGCGTTTTTGCCCCCCCAAAAAGCCCCCCCCCCTCAAAAAAAAAAAAAAAGAAAGAAAAGAAAGAAAGAAAGAAAAAGGAAAAGAAAATAATGTATCAGCCAATACTTGTTAATTCTAACGTTTAAAAACTAAGTTATACATCCATTTAACGTTTTCGCTGCGCGCTTCGCGCGCAAACAAAATTATCTCAGTTTGTTGTGTAACTTGCGTATGGTACGTCTGGGGTGGATTTTTCTGTACCGGTTCACGTAGTTCCTGTGTAGGCTGTTATTGCTCTGGCTGTTTGTGTGACGTGCACCAAATTGCACCATTTCAAGTATATGAATGCAAAATCTTCCCCGTGGGAGGGGGATACCCCCTCCCAAACCCTCCCCCTCTGGCTCTGCCCCAGCCCTCGGTCGCTTCGCTCCCTCGGGACTCATTTTTGGTTGTAAGCTATGTTGTTGGATCATGTTTTCATGCACCAGATTGCACAATTTCAAGTCAAAAAATTCAAAATTTTCCCCGTGGGAGGGAGATACCCCCTCCCAAACCCTCCCCCTCTGGCTCTGACCCAGCCCTCGGTCGCTTCGCGCCCTCGGGAATCATTTTGGGCTGTAAGCTATGTTGTTGGATCATATATCCTCCCAAATCCTCCCCCTCTGGCTCTGACCAAGCCCTCGGTCGCTTCGCTCCCTCGGGACTCATTTTTTGGTGTGTGCTAAGTTGTTGGATCATACGTCATGTGGCATATGGTATATGTTTGTATGCACCAAATTGCATCATTTCAAGTATATAAATGCAAAATTTTCCCCGTGGGAGGGGGATACCCCCTCCCAAACCATCCCCCACTGGCTCTGACCCAGCCCTCGGTCGCTTCGCTCCCTCGGGACTCATTTTTGGCTGTAAGCTATGTTGTTGGATCATACATAATGTGGCATATGGTTTATGTTTGTATGCACTAAATTGCACCATTTCAAGTAGGCTATATAAGTGCAAAATCTTACCCGTCGGAGGGGGCAACCCCCTCCCAAACCCTCGCCCTCTGGCTCTGCCCCAACCCTCGTCGCTTCGCTCCCTCGGGACTTATTTCTGGCTGTAAGCTTTGATGTTGGATCATACGAATGTGGCATTATTTGGTTTATGTTTTTATGCACCAGAATGCACCATTTCAAGTATATAAATGCAAAATCTTCCCCGTGGGAGGGGGGATACCCCCTCCCAAACCTCCCCCTCTGGCTCTGCCCCAGCCCTCGGTCGCTTCGCTCCCTCGGGACTCATTTTTGGTTGTAAGCATGTTGTTGGATCATGTTTTCATGCACCAGATTGCACAATTTCAAGTCAAAAAATTCAAAATTTTCCCCGTGGGAGGGAGATACCCCCTCCCAAACCCTCCCCCTCTGGCTCTGACCCAGCCCTCGGTCGCTTCGCGCCCTCGGGAATCATTTTGGGCTGTAAGCTATGTTGTTGGATCATATATCCTCCCAAATCCTCCCCCTCTGGCTCTGACCAAGCCCTCGGTCGCTTCGCTCCCTCGGGACTCATTTTTTGGTGTGTGCTAAGTTGTTGGATCATACGTCATGTGGCATATGGTATATGTTTGTATGCACCAAATTGCATCATTTCAAGTATATAAATGCAAAATTTTCCCCGTGGGAGGGGGATACCCCCTCCCAAACCATCCCCCACTGGCTCTGACCCAGCCCTCGGTCGCTTCGCTCCCTCGGGACTCATTTTTGGCTGTAAGCTATGTTGTTGGATCATACATAATGTGGCATATGGTTTATGTTTGTATGCACTAAATTGCACCATTTCAAGTAGGCTATATAAGTGCAAAATCTTACCCGTCGGAGGGGGCAACCCCCTCCCAAACCCTCGCCCTCTGGCTCTGCCCCAACCCTCGGTCGCTTCGCTCCCTCGGGACTTATTTCTGGCTGTAAGCTTTGATGTTGGATCATACGAATGTGGCATTATTTGGTTTATGTTTTTATGCACCAGAATGCACCATTTCAAGTATATAAATGCAAAATCTTCCCCGTGGGAGGGGGGATACCCCCTCCCAAACCCTCCCCCTCTGGCTCTGCCCTAGCCCTCGGTCGCTTCGCTCCATCGGGACTCATTTTGGGTTGTAAGCTATGTTGTTGGATCATGTTTTTATGCACCAGATTGCACAATTTCAAGTCAAAAAATGCAAAAGCTCCATACCGTGGGAGGGGGGACTCCGCTCAGTCACTTCGCTCGCTCGAGCTTGGTCGTTTTATCCTCGCAATGTCTCACTCTCACCTCTGGCTCAAAGTTGACAACTCTGTGAGTGTGGTTGGGCATGAGCCCCTAAACACATAAATCGTGAGCCCCCTTAAGGTTTTGCCCCCCCCCAATCCAAAACTGCTTCCGGCGCGCCTGCCTATGTATGGTCACCAGATGTCAGTCAACCGACCCAGCTAGCTGGACATTTTTGTGTAAGCATATACCGTCATATATCTGCACATACAATAACATAAAACCATTTGCCATCATCGTCTTACATTGCCTAGATGTGCATACCTGTCAAAGGTTTGTTACTGCTTATCTGAAAGACATTTCGTTTATTAACTGCTCCGGATATACTGCTGATTAATGACTGTGATATATGTCTGATGAGATATATTCATTTACTGTTTACAATCGCACTTGAACTACTTCTCATAATAATGTCTCCCATCGATATCGACATAATGATTTGAGAACATAATCTTAGTCTGCGATATAAACAATTTCATATATACGACACACTTCAGTTTACACAAGCTTAAACTCTGGTTCTTGATTTTATCATCATGGCGGCATTTGAACCTGAGCCCGGGGTAGATGACGCAACACAGAGGCTCATGAATGGCATGTTCTTGCGCTTCAAAGACGAGAACAAAAAGCTACTCGAGTCGATCCACGTCGCTATTCATAAGGCCGTCCAGAAGGAGTTCGAAAGATTACACGACCGCTTGAATGAGCAGGAACGGAGAATGATGGACGTTGAGGTGGAGAACAAATCTTATGCCAAAGAGATCGCTCGCCTCACGTCCATTTGTTGACAACCAACAGACAACAATTGATAATCTGCGGATATCAATGGCAAACCTGGAGCAATACTCACGCAGAAATTGTCTGCAAGTCTTCGGGGTCCGGGAAGAGAACAACGAATCTACGGATGACCTGGTTTGCAGAATCACCAAAAACCAACTTGGGCTGAGCATCAGTAAGTTACCCTAGGTAACTCGAGCAACAACAAGGAGCCGATCGCGAAAGACAGAAGACCTGCACCGAAGCCGCCTCCACGCCCCATTGTGGTCAAGTTCGTCTCATACCGAACCCGTCACTCGGTAATCTCTCGTCGGCGGCTCCTCAAAAGATCTCCGATCGTGATACAGGAACAACTGACAAAGGCGAATCTACATCTCCTGAACATGGCAAAGAAGAAGAAGAATTTGAGACAGCATGGTCCAGTGATGGGCGTGTAATCGCCAAAGTGGTTGCTACCAATGGACGCACAATAAACAAGGTTATTCGAAGCTAGAATGACCTAAATGCACTATATAACATTAACAATAACTGAAAGCTGAACATTAAGCTGTTTTGTTTGCCACTTTCCTTTTCCCTTAACTTGGAAAAGTGTTGAAAGCTCTATTTAGCAGTGCTTTTTTTATAACATGAGATTTTTGTTTGATTTATTTTTTTGTGCTAATTATCGAAGTTGTTTGTTGTAGTTGTTTTCTTTAATTGTTTTAATTGTGTTAATTTTCCATGCCGGTCAGAAATGATCAAACACTTAACTATGTTGATGGGGACGATGATTCAGTTTCTAGAGATTTAGATAGGCTTCAATCACTTAATGGATTTAAAGTAGCCCATTTAAATTGCATATCGCTAACAAAGCATATTGACGAAATAAGAAGTATGGTTATTGATGCGAACTTAAACATAATGACTCTTAGTGAAACTCATTTATGTGAAAATATTGATGACGATGAAATATGTATCCCTGGATATACAATCTTACGACGCGATAGGAATAGATCTGGAGGTGGAGTTGCGATGTACATTAAAGATGATTTGATTTTTATTCGAAAAGATGCACTGTTTGAAGATAATAAATTGGAGATATTCGTAACGGAATTGAAACTTGAGAAACAAAAACCATTTCATGTGATTTGTTGGTATAGACCGCCGAATTCTAATCTTGAAGTATTTAATGCATTTGAAAGAGTAATTCAAAAAGTTGACGACATGAAGGTTCCATATGTTGTTCTTGGCGACATGAATTGTGATGTGAAACATAACATAGCATGGAACACTAGAAAGCTGCTTGATATTATAGAATCTTATAATTGTGTACAATTTATTGATAAACCCACACGTGTTACTAGAACATCCTTCTACTACAGTCGATCTCATATTTTGTAACGATGAACACAAAATAAATGAGAGTGGTGTAATTGACGTATCTGTAAGTGATCATTATATGATATATTGTGTTATTGGAAAACATCGATGTCTTAATAGTAATACACACAAGTAGAAAACAGGGAGAAACTTGAAAAAGTTTAACGTAGAAGAATTTAGAAGAGACATGAATAATATTGACTTTAATCCCGTGTATGAAATGAATGATCCAGAAGAAGCTTGCTCAGTTGTCCTCTCTTTGATAATGAAGGTGGTTGATAAACATGCACCACTTCGAAAAACTAGAATTAAACAAAAAGATTCCTCTTGGATGACACAAGATATCTTACAATTAATTCGGAAAAGAGATCGATTGAAAAGTAAAGCCAAAAGGTCGAAAGAAACGAATGATTGGGATAATTATAAACAAGCTCGCAATCACGTTACAGCCGAAATTCGCAGAGCGAAGCGTAACTTTATTTCAACACAAATTGAATCGGCTGTTCGTGATGTGAAAATGATTTGGAAAACATTACGGTATCTTACACCCAAAAAGAAAACAGAATCGCAAGCTACTTCCATAAAAGTAAATGATCGTTATGTCCTTGGACAAGAATTATCTAAATCATTTAATGAATATTTTTCAACAGTTGGTAAAACTCTACATGATACTTTTGTAACTAATAGTATTGATGACAATCCAATGACTCCCATTCCTAATGTAAACTCATTTGTATTTAAAGATGTATCAACTATCGAAATAGAAAATATTCTTAAATCTCTCTCGGAAAATAAGGCAACAGGCCCGGATAATTTGCCAGCTAAACTCCTCAAATCCGTAGCTACTATCATTGCTTCCCCAGTTGCACATATACTTAATCTGTCTTTGCGGACAGGCATTATCCCCAGTCAATGGAAATGTGCACGAGTAACCCCTATTTATAAAGGAGGGGAGAAGACATGCATGGAAAATTATCGACCAATCTCTGTCCTAGCAAAAATAATGGAAAAGGTAGTCTATAATCAATTATTCAAATATTTCATGGAAAATGATATATTATCTGATTGTCAATCGGGATTTAGACCCATACATTCTACACAAACGGCCCTTTTGAACGTAACAGGCAAATGGTTAAATGCAATCGATAGAGGAAACGTTGTTGGTTTAGTTATGATCGATCTTAAAAAGGCATTCGATACAGTCGATCACAGTATTTTTATTAACAAATTACAAATGTATAATTTTGGCCAATGCACTTTAAAGTGGTTCACAAATTATTTTGATCATAGAAAACAATTTACATCTGTAAACGGCTATTCTTCCGATGAAAGGGAAATTACATGTGGAGTACCCCAAGGCTCATTATTGGGCCCTCTATTGTTCTTGATATTTGTTAATGATATGCCTAGTACGGTGCATTCATGTGACATATCATTATATGCCGACGACACGTGTATATTTACCTCATCAAAAGACCCAGTAGAAATTTGTAGTAAATTAAATGAAGATCTCTCAAGATTATCATGCTGGTTGAAAAATAATAAATTAATGGCTAACCCCAAAAAATGTGAAGTAATGTTTATAGGCATTCAACAGCGATTGAAGAGATCACAAGAAATTATTTCTGATTTTCATATATATATTGACAATAATGAAATAAGAAGGGTCGAATCATGTAAATAATATCTAGGTGTCATCATTGATCAAAATATGTTATGGAAAAATTAAATTGATCATGTAAAGAAGAAAGTAATCAAATGTGTATACCTGTTTAAAAAAATACGTTCATATATAAATCAGTACACGGCTGTTACTTTTTATAAATCAATTATTCAATGTCATTTTGATTATTGTAGTGTGGTATGGGCAAATGCTTCAAAGACTAATTTAAATCAATTGCAGGTATTACAAAATAGATCACTTCGTATTGTTATGAATGTTGATTATATGTATCCCTCAGATAGTTTGTATGATACTCTGAAATTAGATCGGTTATATATACGATGGTCTAAACAATTAGTATGTACAATGTATCGATCCGTTCATAAAATCTGTCCACTTTACCTTAGCAGCATCTTTGTATTCCGTGAATCAGTATATTGTACAAGGTCTGGTCCAAATAAACTAAGACTTACTCAGCCGAAGACCAATTACGGGAAAAGATCCCTTATCTATCGAGGGTCCAAGATTTGGAATGGGTTGAATTATCCTAAGCCCACTATTGTATCAATTGGAACCTTTAAACGACACTTAAAAAGTAACCCCATCATCCTGACCATTCTTAGCAGACAAACTTAACATATTTAACGTTTTAAACTTAATCTACAAGACCCCCGGTTTCCTTTCCTTTTTTTTTCTTCTTTTTTTTTTCTTCTTACCCTCGTACTAGTAGTTCTTTGTTTGTTTATTTTTGTTTAGCCTTGCCCGATTTATGTTGTTGTAGATAGTTATTTAGTTTTGTTTCCACTATATTATTAATATACTTGTTGTGTATTCACTTGTCGTTTTCCATGTATTGCTATTATTGTATATATGTTTTTTATCTTGGCCTGGACCCCTTTGAAAAACAGCTTGTAGCTGACAAGGGCAATCCATCCCATGAGTGGAGAATAAATAAATACAAATAAATGACCTTCGTACAGCTTTCAAGACGGCGCAGGATGCCCTGGCGGCCCCCCGCACCACCACCCTCCCCTGCCCCTCTGACCAGCTCTGGATCGTCACAGATGGTGCAGCTGTCAAGAAGCATGGTATTGGCGCTACTTTGTACGTCACCAGACAGGGCAAACCTAGAGTTGCAGGTTTTTCAGTTGCAAGCTCCGTGATAGACAGGTCACATGGCTACCGTGTGAGATCGAAGCCCTTTCCATCGCCGCCGCCTGCAAACATTTTGGCCCCTGCATCATCCAGTCACAACACCGCGCATGCGTTGTCACTGACAGCAAACCTTGCGTACAAGCCTTCGAAATACTATGTAGGGATGAGTTCTCTGCCAGCCCGCGTGTTTCAACATTATTGTCAACTGTCAGTAGGTTCCAATGCTCTGTTCGACATCTTGCTGGTTCCGCCAACGTTCCATCAGACTTCGCTAGCAGGAATGCCCCTGAGTGCTCAGACCCCACATGCCAGATATGCCTCTTCATCCACCAGACGGAGAAGCTGCCTTTCACTTCCAGACCTGCTTGGCTGAGCATCCAGTCAGAGTGTCAGAATTTGAGGCGCACACATGCTTACCTCCACCAAGGCACTCGGCCCTCCAAGAAGCTCACCAATATACGGGATGTTAAGAGGTATCTCCGCGTCGCAACCATCGCTAAGGATGGGCTCCTGGTTGTTCGCCGCTCTAGCTCTAGCATCCCCACGCGAGTGTATAGTTGTACCTGGCGGTGTCCTTGACGGTCTCCTTACATCGCTTCACCTCCAGCTTGAGCACCCAACTCGTCACCAGCTAAAAACAGTTGTCAATCGTCATTTTTGCTGGCTGGACATGGACTCTGCTCTAACACATGTCACAGAGAGCTGCCACCAGTGTACGTGTGTATAAGTTGTTATTTTCCATGTCAGACCAGATCCTCATCGCCATTTATTGGTCTCCCTCTATTACTTATCTTATGCTACTCGTTTGTTATTAGCCAATTCGTTTATTTGTTTATCCTGTTTTTGTAGTTACTTGACTCACATAGTTGCTACACATTGAGTTCCAATTGGTTAACCGACAGGTAGATCCCACTCAAGTCACAAAACGTTTTTTGGTTCTTGTATTAGATTCGTTTGTAAGTATTGTAAGTACAAACATAATTATATTCTATTTCGTGTATGTGTTCATTTATTGCCTGTCATTTCACGTTTTATTTTACTTGCATATATTTCAATATCACTCTGTATCTCAATGCTCAGTCCCTTTTAGCAGCCTAATGAATACATGTATATACTTCACTAGGTTGTTTCAGTGTACACTGTCTATTTGCATTGCCCTTGTTGCAATTGCCATGCTACATCTAGGTTCCTGTACATGTCTTTTTTTATTTGGTCTTAAGTGACAGATTATTTCCCTCTCATTAGCATTTGTTACAAAGTTCAGTTTGCTATTGTATTATAATTCCATTTTTTTAACGCATGTAATTGTTGATTTGTTTATAGGGCACTTGCCAATCCATTCAATTGGTATAGTCCATTGTGTGCTGGCACTTGTTTCTGCCATCATGTTATTGTCAGCCGATTCGCTTTTGTTTTTAGTTTTGGTATAGCAAGATGCGTGAAATGATTTCTTATTTGTTAGTTATGATTGTAATGCAGCCTTCTTTTGCCCATGTTGATTGGATTTGATTGCATATTATACAGCTTTTACTTATTCCTTAAACGTATTTTAGGCAGTATGCATAGTATGTTTTTAATGTTTATTCCATTCCGCAGTGCCCTTTCAATTTATATACAGAGTTATAAGATTGTTTCTCACACAACGTTTTGGTAATAGTTAGTGTATGCATAGTTTCAGGTACATGGTATGTTTACATGTGATTGCAAATAGTTTTGGATTAATAGGTATATCACTTAGGAATTGTATTGTCCTAATTGCGATGTAATTTTATTAGTAGGCAAGAGTTTAACATTACAGTTTTAGAAAATGTTTTGGAATGTTTGCGTTTATGAAGCATAGAATGGAGAAAGAAAGAAAAGTGATCACGCCAGTGTTATGGTTAATGTTAACTAGCAATTTACCCGTCACCAGATATTTGAGTAAGATAATGTTGTATGTTGTATTTTTGTATTTCGTTATTTTTTGTATCTGTCCTGTAAAAAACATTTGGTCAATTAATGGAATTTCTGTTTGCATGGTTATGATATGATTTAATCAGTGTATAATTAAAAATACAATCTCATATTCACAGCCATATGCGTACACGGGGGGGGGGGGGGGGGGGGGGAGGGGGGGTTCAAATCCCACTTTGATTAAAAAGGGCTGTTTTGGGAGGGTTCCCCCCCCCCCCTCAAAAAATATTCACGGACACCAACCCCCCTCACAAATTCTTCACCGACACCCCCCCTTTTGAAAGAATCTTCACCAGTACCCCCTCTCGAAAAATTCTTCACCGACAACCCCTCCCCTCGAAAAAATTTCACCGACAACCCCCCCCCCTCAAATAATCTTCTCCTGCACCCCCACCACCCCCCGTCGAAATACTTGACCGACACCCGGCCCCTCAAAAATGTTGTTTGACGAAATAACCCCCCCCCCCTCTCAACAAAATATTCACGGACACCCACCCCCCTCAAAAAATATTCACGGACACCCCCCCTTCGAAAGAATCTTCACTGGTACCCCCTCTCGAAAAAATCTTCACTGACACCCCCCTCGAAAATTCTTCACCGACAACCCCCCTCCCTCGAAAATCTTCACAGACACGCCCTCCCCCTTCAAGATTCTTCACCGACACCCCCCCCCCCCCCCCCCCTCCCTGGTGGTGATTCAATCTCATATTCACAGGCATATTATGCGTACCCGGGGGGGATGGTTCAAATTCCCCTTGGATGAAAAAGGGTTGTTTTGGGGAGTTCAACCCCCCCCCCCCCACAAAAAATATTCACGGACACCAACCCCCCTCACAAATTCTTCACCGACACCCCCCCCTTTTTGAAAGAATCTTCACCAGTACCCCCTCTCGAAAAATTCTTCACCGACAACCCCTCCCCTCGAAAAATTTTCACCGACAACCCCCCCCCTCGAAAAATCTTCTCCTACACCCCCCACCACCCCCCGTCGAAATACTTGACCGACACCCGGCCCCTCAAAAATGTTGTTTGACGAAATAACCCCCCCCCCCTTATTAAAAATATTCACGGACACCCACCCCCCTCAAAAAATATTCACGGACACCCCCCCCCCCCCCTTCGAAAGAATCTTCACTGGTACCCCCTCTCGAAAAAATCTTCACTGACACCCCCCTCGAAAATTCTTCACCGACAACCCCCCCCCCTCGAAAAATCTTCACAGACACCCCCTCCCCCTTCAAGATTCTTCACCGACACCCCCAACGAAATACTTGACCGACACCCCCCTCGAAAATTCTTCACCGACACCCCCCTCGAAATACTTGACCGACACCCCCCTCGGAATACTTGACCGACACCCCCCTCGAAATACTTGGCCGACATCCAGCCCCTGGAAAAAATGTTGGTTGACGAAATAACCCCCCCCCCCATCTGCCGAGTAGGCCTACTAGTTAGGCAGGGCCATAGAGTTATATACTAAAGAACACTAGAGGGCGCACTCCCTCAAATTGCTGTTACGTCTATGAAAGAGCCGTCCGCCATCTTGTTCAGGACAAAAAGTGCTCTCCCCGCGAGAAAGCGCACTGCACGATGAATGAGCGAGTGAAACCGGGCGAATGTCAGGAATTATTTCCCCACAAATTACGTCTTTTGTGTAATCTCAAAGTTATTCTAAAACAAATCTTTTGATAAAATTCCGTTCAAAACTAAATTTTGAACCATTTTCAATAATGGAAATTTCCATGCCAGTTGTCAAAAATATTTGGTCAGCATAAACAGTTGTGCTTGATTTTCTGTTTGTCAAAACTTGGCTAAATGATACAATATTTGTATAGACCGGACACCTTAATTAAATTTCGATTTATGTTATCTTTCCGCAATTTTTCAGACTTAGAGGACAATGAAATCCAGACATATTGTTGTATGCCCTATAAGACACGAAATATAATGAATAGTCTCTGAAAATTTGAGCACAATCGGTCAAGAAATAAGAAAACTATGGCTCTTTGAAAAGAGCCATGTATTTCTTCGAGTGACTCAAATTGGCAACGCACTCCGGCAAAGTTGTGGACAACTCCCCATACATTTTGTACACAAAATTTCAGTTTTGTTCAATTTTCTCAAAATTTATATTTACCCTTCGTTCGAGTTCAACATGTTTTGTAGAATGCTTTTATACATAACATATCATGAGTTGGGGGAATGGAAAAATGTGACTATGAAGAAAACTGTAAAAATGGGAACATTTGTGTACAAAACATATGGGGAGTAGTCCACACACTTATCAGAGTGCGTTGCCAATTTGAGTTCCCCATAGGAATAAATGGACATCTTCAAAGAGCCATAGTTTTCTCGTTTCTTACTCGATTATGCTCTAACTTTCAGAGATTATTCTTCTTAATCTCTTCAAGACTATGAAAGCAACATTTTGCTTGGGTTTCATTCCCCTTAAATGTGTACGTTTCCTCAACAAGTATAAGTGTTCGTATATGGCTATGCAATTTGTTTTCATCCTAGAGTGTTGTATGCAATGTTTAAGTGCAAGTTTAGTGACCCTATGTGACCAATTTCTCCTCGATACTGTGTACGCTGCCCATCCCAATATGTGTAATATTATGTGGTGCGTGCCATTCCTCCTTGATTGAACTACGGGGCAATGAATGGGATGGATTGTAATTATAATGCGGACAGGGAATTAATAATAATGTCGTTTGTCTAAGCAAATGATATATCATAATTCATATTAAAAAGGTTTCATTTGGGCATAGGCATGGTGGATGTGGAAGAGTGCTCCTCCCCTTCGTGTATATTTAAAAGAAAGGGGGAGGTTACAAATATTTGTTTTATTGTATGTGTGTTCTACTTGTTTGCCGATGTCTTTGAGTACATTTTTTTATATGTTTTATGGATGATTTGACAAGAAATATACATTAGTATTTTGGGTTACATGTATTTGAGGTCCCTCAAACTATTGATATAATTTAAGTACAAATCATACTGAATAAGGGTAACTATTTTGTTTTGTATGTTATTCAGTAATACGTGCAATTGCTGATGCTTGTATGTCACACATGTACACACACCAAGTAAAACTTTCAATTAAAAAGTGCAGACAATTAGACAAATTATTGGAACTTATCAAGTCTAACAACTCATATAATCACTCGTATTAAACACCATATAAATATATTAGTTATTGTTATTAATCGGTGTCTCTTTCCAATTCCCATTTTATGTGACGGGTTCAAACGACTCGTCTGGTTGTCTGCACTTAACATTTTCTATAGTTTTTCGATCAACAACATGACCAAACATGCAACACTACCCACACAACACACAACACTGTCAACACAACAGCACAGAATGATAAACAGTGTATCATCTTTGTTCAACTACCGGTTGGTATATTTACAATATGAATAGCACCACTTATAAATACTTGTCTCAAATAATTGATATCATTATCATAAGTGTTGCTATTTGTAATGTTATAATTGATGAATTGGCTTATCAAAGGTACAAAATAAACATAACTTTTTTCAAACCTCGACACTAAACTTTTTGTGTACTGGCCTGTTCGGGCATGTAAAATCGCACATTTTCAAAATTTACTTGCCAAAATAGAAATTAACTTGCCCGCTAACTTCTATAGATGTGATTTACACATTAGCAATGGCATTTTCTCTCATATGTGAACAAGAATGTTAGATGAACAGGCAACCAAACTAGACAATCTATGAAATTTTACTTGCCCGACATAAATTTGTACTTGCCCCCAGGCAAGCGGTCAAGTATTAGTGTCGAGCCCTGCATTATTACACTACGTTTCATGACAATGTGAAATGAATCATACAATGATCAATATTGTGTCTAAATTATGTTTCTCATTTATTTGTTGTATAGTAAGAAATCACAAATGCAATATTACAATGAAAATCTGTCATGCTTTCATCAAACTCCCATTCAATTATAGATAACTTAGAGCTTCTTTATACAGTTAGAGCAAACTTAACAAGCTTTATACATTCTCTTGAACCTCAACTATAAAAATACACATATAAACATGCAATTTGATGTCCTCCCCATGGAAAAGTCAAACACAATGATGTACGCGTACAACTGCGTCTTATAATTGTTATCGCTAATTATTGCAGTAATGCAATTTAATCAGGGGTTGGGTGCTTGGGGTACGCAGTATAACGCACCATGACTTGAAAGGGTGCCCCACCCCACCCCCCCCCCCCCCCCCTCCCCGGGCCATGGCGAGAGCTACGGCTATAACGAATTACTTTCCAGTGGCAGTGTATTATTGGCTATGCCACTGCATGGCAAACATAAACAGTACATGCTTGCAAATTAAGATTCAAGGAATCAATATTGGCTTCATTATTTTAAAGTATTTTTTTTTTTTTTTTTTTTTATTTTCTAGGTTTAAATATTTGTTCAATGTAAACAAAAATAATGTGAGCATCAAATATACACATTTAATAAAGTTGCATCAATCTAGTAATTATTGAACATGAATTCATTTGTTCTATCTATCGATGGCAGAAATAGACAGTTTAATAGGGTATGTTATTTCGAATTATGTCGTGTTTATCTGGTCTCGAAAGAGCAGCAGAATTTGTATTTCATCAAGAAGCGGCTTCTGTCCACGCCGGGAGCGTCGGGGTGGAAATCAGTCGCGCGCCGTTTAGTAGAACCGTAGGCAGCTGGATTTTCCCCTAACTGCTGTTCTGTACCGAAGAAACTATAAGCAGTTTTTTTTATAAATGAATTATAACAGCTGCTCATTTAATTACATGTATACTTTTCAATTTCTAGTTTATGTTAATCAAATATGCATATCACAATTTCTCATTTAATGATGTGTCCTTTGCGTTAGTCAATGACGATTTAGAAAAGGAGAAAACTCAGATATAATTATGTTCATAATTATACCCTTGCACCCTTGTATACTTAAAATCAAAGTATCGCTGACGCGCTCTGAGATAGCGCCATCTAGTGGCTGTATGTGAGTAGGAATGAGATAACTTGTATTATACTCGGTAGATTTTAATTTTCTTCCGCACCTACATCCAACATGCATATATTCAAATTTTGTGAGAATGTGCCCATGTTACATTGGCTATACGAAGTTTTTAAAGGTGAACATTCATCTGAATGAAAATTAAGGAAAACATTTTAGATTTCCACTAAGGAATGCCTAAAAGTGTTGGCTATGTTAAATCAAATATACAACTGAACAAACCATACATGTAGTTCATATTAAAAGGGTCAAGTTACTTTTTTGACATAATATGCTTACTCTGAACTCTGAAATAAACCTGACTATAATAGCCCAGCGCGAAACCCAAGTACAATTCATGAAGACTTGCCAATAATAATTTATCATGGAAACTTGGCAAACAATGGGTGGAAATATTGAGCTTGCTTTCGGCATAATTATACACACCTACCGCACAATCATTATTGATCTGTTCTGGTTGATACATGTCAACCGAAACGTAAAGCAATCACTTGTATTTGCTCGGAACAAATTGTGACCCTGTCTCTTATAATATATTGTTATCACGAACAATGGAGTAATGTACCGCCTGCTTCAAACTCAATGCTACGTTAATGGCGATATTGAATTGAATCACTGAACTATTACGGTATCATCGCCATACTGGCGCCTATTGTAGTAGGCTCTTTTCAGGCAGTATTACCGTTTTGACAATCGCTTCATACGTTTACAGAAAATCAAAACCAGTTAAATACCCCCCTAGTGTTTTGGCTGGAAAGGCACTTTATCAATTAATTGTATAATTAGAAACGTCGACAAATTGACGGGAATCGTGCGAATGATGATACAAATCCATATTGACATGTACACTACGCAATCCTAGTACAATTTACAAACAAGAAAATACATCATGGCGGCAGTATCTAATTTAAAAGGGATAGTACAGTTTAGATGAAACTGATGTTTTATTTACCAAAACGTGCACCATAACATTACAAACTGATAGTTTTAACATGTTCAAAACTTTCTGCAAACGTTGTAAATTAAACTCATATTGATTCAAATTGATATTTGCATCCATTATACATATTAATCTTTGTGTTCATAATTGGTAATATCAAGATGTTTTTGGCGTTGATTAGCAATCTGTGCTAGTTAGTTAGTAACTACTAAAAAAAACAAACAAACAAAAAAACAACATGTTAGATACTTGTAATACGTTTACAGTCATAATCCTTTCGCATTACAATGAAATATTATTAAGTGTATCATATATTTACAATTTGGCTCTCGTTTTATGTTTCATGTTACCTGTACACATGTAATGGTACAGATTTTTAGCTAGGCTAGTTCACAACAAACTGCCTGATTCCCTTATATCAACCTTTTCATCGATACTCATTTAATTACATGTATACTTTTCAATTTCTAGTTTATGTTAATCAAATATGCATATCACAATTTCTCATTTAATGATGTGTCCTTTGCGTTAGTCAATGACAATTTAGAAAAAAAAAGAAAACTCTGATATAATTATGTTCATAATTATACCCTTGCACCCTTGTATGCTTAAAATCAAAGTATCGCTGACGCACTCTGAGGTATAGCGCCATATATTGGCTGCATGTGAGTAGGAGGGAGATTAGTTGTATTATACTCTGTAGATTTTGATTATTTTCCGCACCCACATCCAAAATACAAATATTCAATTTTCATAAGAATGTGCCCATGTTACATTTTGTATACAACGTTTTTAAAGGTGAACATTCATCTGAATGAAAAGTAAGGAACATTTTTTTAGATTACCACTAAAAAAAAGCATACAAGTGTTGGCTATGTTAAATAAAATATACAACTAAACAAGCCATACATTCAGTTCATATTAAAAGGATCTAGTGACTTTTTGTCCATTATGCTTAAGCATATACCTACTTTGATCTCTGACATAAACCTGACTATAATAGCCCAGCGCCAAACCCAAGTACAATTCATGAAGATTTGCCAATAATAAATTATCATGGATACTTGGCAAACAAGGGGTGGAAATATTGAGCTTGCTTTCTGCATAATTATACACACCTACCGCACACTCATTATTGATCTGTTTGGTTGATACATGTCATCCGAAACGTAAAGTAATCACTTGTATATATGCTCGGAACACATTATGACGCTTTCCCTAATAATATATTGTTATCACGAACAATGGAATAATGTACCACCTGGTTCGAACCTAATACTACGTCAATGATGTTCTTAATAAATTGAATCACTGAACTATTACGGTAACATCGCCATACTGGCGCCTATCGTTTAATGCTCTTTTGTTCCAGGCATTGTTACCATTTTGACAATCGCATCATTCGTTTACAGAGGAAATCGTGAATTACCCCCATAATGTTGTGGCTGGATAGGCACTTCATAAGTTATTTGTACAATTAGATACGTCGAAAATTGACGGGAATCGTGCAAATGATGATACAAATCCAAATTGGCATGCCCACTACTTAATTTTAGTTCAATTTACAAGCAAGAAAATGCATCATGGCGGCAGTATCCATTATAAAAGGGATAGTACGGTTTTAAGGAAACTTAAGGTTGATTAGCCAAAACCTGCACGATAACAATACAAACTGAAAGTAATTTGTATAACATGTTTAACAATTTCTGCAAATATTGTAAATTAAACTCATATTGATTCAAATTGATATTTGCATACATTATACATTTATTTATCTTTATTGGTAATGTCAAGATGCTTTTGGGGCTGATAAACAATCCGTGCTAATAAGTTAGAAACGACTTCAAATGTAAGGAGACAAACAGTATTTAAAATACATGTAATACGGTGACAGTCATTATCCCTTCACATTTCAATGAAATATTTGTATGTATATCATATAATTTGGCTTTCGTTTTAAGTTTCATGTTACCTGTACACATTTAACGGTACAACATATTAGCTAGGCTAGTTCAAAACAAACTGCCTGATCCCCTTGCATCAACCTTTTCATTAAAACTCATTTAATTACATGTATTTTTTTCAATTTCTAAATTATGTTAATCAAATATGCATATCATCATTCCTCATTTAAACGTGTGTCCTTTTATTTAGTTAATTCAGAATAATAGAAAATTAAGATTATGTTCATGATTATACCCTTGTGCCCGTGTACAAAGTATCGCTGACGCGCTCTGGGGTATAGCGCCATCTATAGGCTGTATGTGAGTAGGAGTGAGATTACTTGTATAGGTTTTCCCATCCATTTTCAAACTATCGTCAATCAAATTCATACAATGCTAACTTCAATTTCGTCCCGAGAAGTCAGGAAACTGCAATTGTAACATTCGATTTAGTCATTTACCATTCTAATTGATCAATGCTCATTCAAATTCAAAATTGGCTTATTCTAATTCGTCATTTTGCTGTGGAACTCGTCCCGACTGGTTATAAAACGCCCATGTGAAGTTCGAATTCGTCATTGATCATTCGATTTCAAGACTTAGTCGTTCAAATTCGTCATGTATAGTCAAGTTGCCCTGGTTCATATGTATTTCCCAATTGTAGCTCATACAATTCTTTTCAAAATGAATACATTCAATAATAGGCGTTTCTAAAACGATAAGCTGATCACAAAACAACTCATTTCGATATTGCAATAAAAAACGATAATTGACAAAAAGTCTGTTTAATTGATTGATTGATTGATTCATGCAAATGCATTGAATTTGTGTTGGGGGACACATTAACATATGGAATGTTATAAAAATACAAAAACCGTTCAATAGATGAGACTCAAATTGTGTGAATTTCAGAGACACAAACCAAACATGGACATTGGGTTGAAATATACAAAAGATAAAAATTAAAGGATGATGAATCAAAGTATCAAAATAACACAGCTTTTGTTGGACGAATTTGAATGGGAAATAAAGAAATTGAATGCACAATGACGAAATTGATCATCACGTTGCACTCCGGCAGGAGCGATCGGACGAAATTGAATACGCTTTGACTAAAATGATCGGTACGATGACGAATTTTATTGCGAAAGAACAAAATTGTGTGCGCAATGACGAAATCGAACATTACAAATGAACGGCAAACGATTTTTCGGACGAAATTGGAGTTAACAATTAATGGAATTGAATGACGATTGTTTGAAAATGGATGGGAAGACCTATATTATACTCGGTAGACTTGGATTTTCTTCCGCATCCACATCCTACATGCAAGTATTTTTGTTATGTTGTAAGAATGTGCCGATGTTACATTGGCCATACACCGTTTCTAAAGATGAAAATTCATCTGAATGAAAATTAAGGAAAACTGGTTTAGATTTCCACTAAAGACAGTGTGAACATACCATACATTCAGTTCATATTAAAAGGGTATAGTGATTTGTTTGACATTATGCATAATCATATGCACACTCTGAAATCTGAAAAAAAACCTGACTATAATAGCCCAGCGCCAAACCCAATTAAAAAAGCATGGAGACTTGCCAATAATAATTTATCATGGATACTTGACAAACAAAGGGTGGAAACATTCAACTTGCTTTAGGCATTATTATACAAACCTACCGCCTACTTATTATGCACACCTACCTATTGATGAACAATAGCAGGACAATTGCCTTGCGCGTTATGTCCCGACTGGCCATACGTTGTTTGGCTCACATGTCATGATCATTAAATAATAAGGATATTGTTTTTCTTATAAACCATATTATAAAATGGTGATATATACATCCATACTATATATATATATATATATATACAGCCTTCATGCCATGGGAATGTAGATGTATTATTGTTTTAACATGCTGAAGCATTTTTCGTGAGAAGCTATTTGTATTAAATTATGTATTGATGTTTTCGTACTTATCGGGACGAAATATTGTTACGTTTGTAAATGTCAATTGAATACATGTTATTGACATTAACCGTAAGACTTTCAGCCAATGTATACACGTCAGGGTTTCTATAAATATGAAAGACAATCATAATGCTTTTGTATGTATAAATTGTACTTCTATGGATCGTATTTAAATGAATCACCACGTGATGTAATTGTATATGCCTGTCATTATTACCGCGACTGCTAATAAGAATATCAATGTTCTTATGTTTGTAATATGTAATACAATACGTGTGACATCAACGCATTGGTATTTAGCTTGAAAGATTATCGTTATGTTCCAAAGAGTTAGCCTAATATATATATATATATATAAATATGAAGAGCTCGCAACCAAAAGGCGCTAAATCCACTTTTCACCAAATTGCATGTTTTGCACGATTTGAATAGACCTCTCTCATGTGTATTCTAAATCACTAATTTTTCCCTCAGAATTGTTTAAGGAAATATGAAAAATATTAATATGAAATTTACCCTTTCAACCAAAAGGCGCTAAATCCTCACCTTTCTATTCTTTACTCTGATTGGCCAAATCCAGCCAGCGTGTGGAAATTTGACCAATCAGAAAACAGGACACAAAGAGGCTTGTGTAATGATGGGATGTGTATTATTATTGTACCAGTGTTTATGTGATTAAAGTTTTTGCACATTGATGATTATGTGTGTGTGTGGTGTGGTGTATGTGTTGTGTGTGTGTGTGTGTGTGTGTTGTTTGTGGTGGGGGGGCCTACTATGCTTCAAGTACAGTTAAGTTAATATTATGTATCATTTACACACCTTCTATACTATTGCCAGTGAACAACTCAATATTATTGACTATGACTGTAAAAAGATTTATGGCAAAAGGCGCTATATCCATTATTTCTGGCAAAAGGCGCTAAATCCAAAAAAAGATGAAATATGCAAAATTATATAAAATACATGTTGTACGCAGGATTTTCCTAACTTGCATTTTCATGACCTTTAGTGGTAGCTCTTCCACCTGTAGTATAGATTTGATGAATAAACAGAGACAAATGTGTGTAATTAAAAAACACTGATTTCCTCGAAATTAACCGGAATGGATTTAGCGCGAAAGCTCTTCATATAGAGTATGTATAATGTATGAATTATACATGGTCCTAGAACGTATTCCAACCTACGGTGCGTTAGGATAATTTTTAATGATTGGGAAAATCATTATTTATATTTCTGTATTACGTCAAACGCGATTATGTACCCAGGGAAAGGAAGATTGCAATATATAGGCTTGTTCTTTTTGCTTGTTATAAATAACTAATTACTTACTTTACAAAGGCAACTATAATATGAAAAAGAACCCCACAACATTCTTAAACCTACGTATACCCTTTTGCCACAACGGATATGCATATCAACCCATGTAGATCTTGTGATTGGAATATCATACCATAATTATGCTATTGAACGTTGCTTAAAGTCTTACAAGGTTAATGAAACTATATCTACGTATAGTACGAGTTTCACTATATTGGCTAAATGAAATGGACAATTTTATCTTAATACACAATTTGTCATATAACATATTATCATTGTACAGTTATGAATAGTGTTAAGCTAGCTATATCGTAATTAGACGATATTTAGTATTGACATACTCATTTATTGTATTGTGTAATTATATTCAGGGAAACAGATCTTTGTATCGTATTATGCACTTAATGTTCTGTTCTCTGTTGACTATGTTTACATTGTGAATAAAATGAGTTAATGTATAATGTGTATATATTAGTTGAATCAAGATAACAGCTATAGTCGAACTAGTGGTGAATCTATTTTGTGTAAGTAAAATGACAAATGTATGTTGTGATTATTTTGCATGTTTGAATAATCGAGTTTTTTATAGTGGGAAAGTACAGCACCGTCTTCTAAATTTAGCCCATGCCTATGTAATCATCCAGAATTATATTGTTTTTCCACCAGTAAGACAAATTTAGGCCTAATACGGATTAGCACATTAAATGCATAGTCCACCGTGGCGGCATCGGAGATCTATTTAAACGGATTTTGTTCTATTAATAATTCCAGTAAAATAGCCATTTGGTATCACATTAAAGAGAGAGCATATAAAGCGTATTTTGCAACATGCATATTTTGTTATTCACTGCTTGAAGCATACCAACCATATTGTGTACATTTTACAGTAACGATTTAGGGTCGTGTAATCATTATCTAGGCGCTCATTTGAAGAATGCCATAGCTGAATTCACTATAGATATGAATGGTAAGTGATTAAAATTGGTAAAGATGTCAAATTGAGCCATTTCAACAATGCATACACTTTAAGTTGCTTAGTTCGCGCGTTTATGTTGCTGTTATTGGGTAAATATAAACAAACTTTATGAATAATACCCACTTTGATATACAGGGTGGCTCAACAAAACCGGAACGGGGCACTTCCCAAAATATAGTAACACATTTATTATGTCCATCGGATAGGATGTCTTTTCAAGTGAACAACGATACCAAGAACGGTCAATTTGGTCGTGTAGTTTTTGTTTTACGGCGCTGTGAGTGACACCATATCAGGTTCTCTTTTTTGTCAAATTTTACCGAGCCAGTGCTTGATACATCGCACGTACCGCCTGTCATAGCGTTTAACAATGCGCGCCATTGTTAGTGTGCACTCAGCCGTGTGCCGAGATAATGGGCATGTTCGTTCAATGGTGTTACGGGCAGGGAGTGCGATTAACTGGCATTGACTAGGTAAAAATTGACAAAAATGGGCACCTGACATGGTCTCACTCACAGCGTCCTAAAACAAAAACTACACTAACAAAATTACTGTTCTTAGTATTGTTTTTCATTGGAAAAGACACCCTATCAGATGGAAATAAATATTGTGGTACTATACACCGTGTCCCAGAAAAAACGAAACCGGGTTTCATGGCAGATATGTTATGTTATAATGAATAATTTCCTTGATGATATATATATATATCTGAAAAGCTATGTGTCTCTTCTTTTATTTGATATACAACTTATGGCACATAATTCACGCATGACTGAATTGGAACGACAGAAAGTGGTGTTACCAAAATTCAATTTGCGCGCAGAAATTGCAAGTTTGGGTGAGGTTTTGGGGAGAGTTTTAAGAGTAGTAAACGTACTTATTTTGAAAAAGGACAGACACCGCATGACAATTCATAATTTTATCTTTAATATGACACCTCATGATTAAAAAATAAATTATATATGCCAGAGAACGAATACAATGAAAACATGCTTGATTCCAGCCCAAATGAGTAACTTTCCTGATCTAGCCTGTTTCCTGATCCCCATGTTTGTGTAAATTCACTCATGCATCAAAGTCCATTGTCAGCTGCTAGTCAGGAAAGCTGAGCGACTTCTTACTCAACTTCACTCATTCGGGCAGAAATCAGGCATGTTTTCATTGTACTCGTTCTCTGGAATAAATCATTTATTTTTTTAGCATGAGGTGTCATGTAAAAGATAAAAATATGAAATTTTATGTGGTGTTTGTCCTTTTAAAAAATAAGTACGTTTACAACTCTTAAAACTCACCCAAACTTCAAATTTATGCGTGCAAATTGAATATTGGTAACACCACTTTCCATTGTTCTAATTCAGTCATGCTTGAAGTATGTGCCATAAGTTGCACATCAAATGAAAGAAGAGACACAGAGCTTTCCAGGCATATATATATCATCAATTAAATTATTCATTATGACAGAAAATGTCTGCCATGAAACCCGGTTTCGTTTTTTCTGGGACAAGGTGTATTTTGGGAAGTGCCCCGTTCCGTTTTTTTTGGGGCCACCCTGTATAACAAAGTTGAACCAACCTATCATTCCACAGCCATCGGGAAATAACTACAGTCAAACCTGCAAATGCGACCACCTGTCTTTAGCGACCACCTGCTCATAACGACCGCTCTCCGGTCCTCCCCTGAAAAATCATGTGTTAAGCGACCTGCTTAATGTGACCACCTGCCTAACGCGACCAGCGACCACCTCATTTGGGTCCCGACGCACATATAAACCTGTGTATAGCGACAAAAAAAATATCGCTAATGAGCGACCAAAGCATCAACTCGGTCGCCTCTGTTCGCTCAGTGCTCCAATTCTGAGCATGTCAATGCATAAAACACACTTTTAGAATGACAATGAAGTTCAGACAGGCGCTTAATTACCGACACCAGGTGCTTCAGACTCATAAACAAAGATTATACGTGCACTTCAGTACCTGATGCTGATACAAAAATGCATCGAACAAAGGAACTTCACTCAACATCACAATTTGACATCTAACAAATATTTTAATCGCCGAGGCGGGGTGTTTTCCCCGTTCTCTTTTCAATGATAATCCGTGCGCTGAATTGTTACGACCAAACAATGCATCTTGACTTCAGAATTCTATAAAACTGTATACACATGCATATTTAAAAGTGCAGCTGATTCTCTCAAGTCTCATGACAAGTAAATAAAGGACACATTGATTTTGCAATTTCAATTTCACATAAAAGAATAATACAAACATGTATTATCATTTAAAATATAATGCCAATACATTTGGGGTGGTGTCAGGTGTCTGAGGCGGGAGTCCCGTTCACCTGGCCCACCCCAGCCTACACACGATCCCGACATTGTAATTATTAATAGTTTATATTCAAAATTGATGTTTATATTAATGAAGGTATAGTGTATACTATATGCACTCGGGGTGGTGTCAGGTATCTGAGGTGGGAGTCCCGTTCACCTGGCCCACCCCCTCACACATGACTGTGGTATTGTAATTGTGTATAATATTGAGTTTGAGTTGGTACTCATACTTGTGGGCTGATATTTATAATTATATAGTTATTAGATCCTATGAGGAGCCTGTTTTTTTTATAGGGTCTTTGTATTGTGGACCAACTCTTGTGGGTTCAAAGTAAGGCTAATATTTGTGAGTTTGTATTGAGGGGGCCAAACTAGTAGCTTATTACGCTAGGCCTATACTGTAATAGACAAGTATATAAAATTACACGCAATGGTATTATAATATACTATATATATTTTGGGCGGTGTCAGGCGTCTGAGGCGGGAGTCCCGTTCACTTGGCCCACCCCTACACATGATTTAGATATTGTAATTATTAATAATTTATAGTCAAAATTGGTGTCTATATTGATGGGCTTATATTGTGTACCATATACAATGGGGGTGGGGTCAGGCGTCTGAGGCGGGAGTCTCGTTCGCCTGTCCCACCCCCACACATAACTCTTGCAGGGTAATACTTACTAATTTTGAGTTTAGGTTGGTATTTATAACTATGAGTTCATATTCATAGTCTATATTATATACACCTGGGGTGTGTGCCAGGTGTCTGAGGCGGGAGTCCCGTTCACCTGGCCCACCCCCGCACATGACCCTTGTTTAATAATTACTAATAGTTTTTAGCATGTTGAGTTGAAGTTGTAGCTTATATTTATGAGTTTCTAGCTTATACTACTATACGTTATTGTTATTATTTGATTCGAATTTTATTTGATAATAAAATTAATTTATATGGTACACATTTATTGATGCATTTATTGATGCATTTATTTTTTGTATGTAGTGTGCTACCTTTTTTTTTCTCCAAGGAGACAGGGAGTGCGCCCTCGCTTAGTACCCTATGACGCAACCACGCTTCCTCCAGCATGATCTGGGGGTTTTCCGTGGCCTCCGTGAACTAGTGCTGCGGGACTAGTCTGGTGCTAAACAACTTGCCCCCCCCCCCCCCCCTCCAACGAGGAATCCAGTGAGTGAGGCGGGAGTCCCGTTCACTGATTTCTCAAATGGAGAAAATAATTATAATAACAGTTCTGTACATATGTGTTGTCGTTGTTTTTATTGGCCTTCGGCCAAAATTATATTGATATGGCGAAAATAGTCAATGCTGACTGCGTCGCCATTTAAATTTAAATTCTCTCTCTCTCTCACTTGACAGCCGTCCGAGAGGACCACCCGAAGGCTGTGATTATAATACACGAAATATATTATTATAGATATATTCATATTTATTATTTGTTAATAAATTACATTTATCTCAGACCGAGCGCGGGTGCGTTTATTCTGATGATTATATGTTCATTATACAGTAGCATACACAAACTGTAGTACACTCTTGAGTATTCACAGACAGGATTCGTTTGGTGACTTTACAAAGAGCACATGTGTTTTCTTTGTATATGTAGATATTCTACGTGTACAATATTATAATTAAAAAAAAGAAGAACAATACATATATATTTATATATATTGTCCTCAGATTGGGCGCGGGTGCGTGCAATCTGCTGACAAGAAATTTTATATATAATAATATTGGTTATGTCTAAAAAAGAAAGGTAAATTAATTGTCTTCACAATTAAAATGTATTTAGTGTTTATAAAAGACACGTGTGTCTCCTTTGCTCACGCAGACAGTTCAAATAGATACATATAGTTGCAGATAGAGTAGTCTCTTGTCAGACCGAGCGCGGGTGCGTCCGGTGTGGTGATAATACTCTAGAAGGCATACGATCTCTGTAAATGTGTAATATAGATATAAACACATTTTTAGATACAAATGCCATAATTATATGAAAGTATAATAGTTGTAAACAAAATAAACTCCAGGCCGAGCACGGGTGCGTACGTATTGATGATAATGCCCTAGAAGGCATACAATTGATACATACATAGTATAATAATTGTGAATAAAATAGGATGTCATCAGGCCGAGCGCGGGTGCGTTCGTACTGATAATTTCTAGAAGGTATACAATTGTTTTGTTTGTAAATGTATAGTAAAGTTATAAATATATTTCAGTGCGCGGGGTGCACATGATTTATAGATGAGATATAGATACATACATAGTATAGTAGTTGTGAATAGAGTAGATTCTCGTCAGACCGAGCGCGGGTGCGTCCGGATTGATGAAACTACTCTAGAAGGAAAATAATTTCTGTAAATTTGTATATTAGTATAGATAACAAATATATATATTAGTGCGCGGGGGTGCACAGATACTTTATAGATACATAAATAGTATAGTAGTTGTAAATAGAGTAGATTCTCGTCAGACCGAGAGCGGGTGCGTCCGGATTGATGATGCTTCTTTAGAAGGAAAATTACTTCCGTAAATTTGTATATTGTTATAGATTAAAATATATATATTAGTGGGCGGGGGTGCACAGATACTTTATAGATACATAAATAATATAGCAGTTGTAAATAGAGTAGTTTCTCGTCAGACCGAGCGCGGGTGCGTCCGGATTGATGATGCTACTGTAGAAGGAATATAATCTCTGTAAACTTGTAGTATAGAAATATATATGTCAGTGCGCGGGGGTGCACAGATGTTTTATAGGCAAAATTTAGATACATAACATAAATTTGTCTCAGTGAAGTGCGCGGGGGCGCATACATACGAATATATATAATATATATTTGAAATATATAAACATATACATGTGTACAATGTTTAAATAAAATAAAATATTGTCCTCAGATTGGACGCGGGTGCGTACATTTTGTCGATAATAGGGGTGATAATATATACAATATATTATATAAGATATATAAATATTCATATGCGTACAAAAAAAATAATAATAATAAAATAAATGGTAGCTTATTTGGTTATAATAATTATATGTTTTGTTTATGCGTTTATCGGTGTGAGCGCGGGTGCGCACATATTGATAACCGTAGGTGGTAATGTTTATAAAGATTAAAATTTAAAATTATTATTTTTACAAGGAGACAGGGAGTGCGCCCTCGTTTGGCATCCAAGGATGCAACCACGTTTCCTCCATCAAGATATGGGGTTTTTTCGTGGCCTCCGCGAACTAGTGCATTCGCACTAGTCAGGTGCCAAACGCCTTGCCCATTGTATATGTTCGGCCTTCGGCCAATTATATAGACATGGCGTAAATAGTCAATGCTGACTGCGTCGCCATCTAAACAAAAATCAAATCAAATCAAAATCACTTGACAAAGTATTGCAGCGGCATACGAAACGTCGTGATCTGTTAGATTCCATTATTTATTGGATTTGAACCAAGATGATAGTTTATTTAATTCTAGATTGAGGGTTGTAATAAGAATGTTTAAGTCTGTATGTGAATAAAATGCGTTAGTATCATCTGCGAACAAAACGTATGTTAGGAGTGGTGATGCATTTACAATATAATTCATATATATTATAAACAATAAGGGACCTAAAATAGAGCCTTGTGGTACTCCGCACTTCACAGTGGAAATATTAGATTTTTTAGATTTAAAAATAACATATTTGATGTCTATTACGCAAATAATCTTCAAACCAAGAAAGTACAGTTCCTCTAACTCCATATGTTTTTAATTTACGAATTAATATACAATGGTCCATAGTATCGAATGCCTTCGATAAGTCCATAAAAACACCTACAGTATGTTCTTTTTTAGCAATGGAATCAATTATTTTATCACTTAATTGTAGAATCGCGTAATCAGTAGAATGATTCTTTCTGAATCCATATTGATTAGGAATCAATACATTATTCATATTTAAGAAAGAAAATAATCGTTTATATGCTATTTTTTCTAAAATTTTAGAAATGCTTGGTAATAAAGAAATTGGTCGATAGTTTGCAATATTAGATTGATCATCTTTTTTATATATCGGAATTATTTTCGAAACTTTGAGTGGGTCGGGGAAAATTCCTTGAGAAAGAGATAAATAAAAAATGTGTAATAACGGGGAAGCTATAAAGTGACTTATTTGTTTTAATACAAATACACTTAATTCATTATAGCCGCTAGATTTACTACATTTTAAGGAAAGTACAATTTCTAAGATCTCGTGAATATTTGTTGGATTAAAAAATAAGGATTGATTAACATTATCGTTTAAGTATATCAAAAAATCATCCTTTTTATTAATTATTTTAGAAGCTAAATCTGGTCCGATATTATTAAAGTATTTATTAAATGCATTAGCAGCATCAATTGGGTCTTGAATGGGGTGCCCATTATCTTTAAATTCCATTTATTCCAATTATTTAGAGTACTTCTTTTCTTCCCTAAAATATCATGAATTGTTTGCCATAATAATTTATTATTATCTCTACTATTTTCAATTTTATTATAATAATATAATTTGCGTGATAAACGAATAATTGAAGTTAATTGATTACGGTACTTTTTATATTTATTTTGATTTTCATTTGTAGGTAATCGCAATGATATCTTATATAAACGAGTTCGAGTAGATATTGATTTAATTATACCTTGAGTAATCCATGGTTGTTTATTTCTCTTTTTACTTAATTTAATTCTTGTGAGGGGTATATTTTTATCATAAAGACAAAGAAGTTTATTTATTAATTTTTCATAGGAAATATTCACATCTCTTTCAAAATAAATGTCATTCCAATTGTCTTGACTCAAATCTCTCTTTAAGGATTATACATAACAATGTGTTTCCTTACGTCGTGTTAAATGTTCTTTATTGGGAGTTTTTAATACCTGCTTATTATTCGGACATATCGTGAATATAGCTAAATGGTCTGATATATCATAGTATATTATTCCATTCTGTTCATTGTCTATTACGTTTGAGAAAATATTATCAATTATAGTGTGTGTTACATTGGTAATCCTAGTTGGTTTATCAACAAGAGATTTAAAAGAAAATGAAGATAATAAATTAATAAAGTGTTGACCAAGAACAGTATAAGGTAAGGACAAATCAATATTAAAGTCTCCCATAATATATATGTCTTTATTTTCTCTAAAAACGAATTCAAGACAGGATTCAAATTTATCTTAAAATGTGTCGGCCACATTGTTAGGTGGTCTATATATTACCCCAACAATTTTATACTTATATTTATCATCAACAATTTCTAAAAATAATGTTTTGATTCCTTCAATTTGAATATCATGTCTTATTTTATATTGTAAATCACTACGAATATACAAAGCGACACCTCCTCCCTTTCCATTTGTACGGTCTGTATGAATTCATTCATAATTATCAATATTAAATATTGGAGGAGAAGGTGAGTGTACCCAAGTTTCAGTAATTCATATTAAAGAAAATGGAAATGTATTTAAAGTAAATACAAATTCTTCAAAATTATCAAAATTCTTTTGTAAGCTTCGAATATTAATATCAATAAACTAAACCTATAAAGATTATTATTGGGTCCAGTTTGATTAAAATTTGAATTAAATCCACTAGTAGTATAATATTTACTCTGGGGTATAACATCATAATCATTCAAAATATTATGACAACTAGTACAAGTGAATATTGTGTGTTAGGTGCGTGCATGTGCGAGTAGAAGTGAAAGTGCATTTGTTTTGAGTGTCGATAAAAAACAATATAAATTAGAGGGGTGTACATGTTCACTTGTGCGTGACTATCAGACGAACTCGGGGCTGGTGACAGTATTTAAACGTATTTAAATTTATTTATTTCTATGTTTTTTTATTTGTTCATAATATTATTATCTTAAAATTACAGGGACTAATTATTTTGAATACATATTTCTTTTTGAGTTACATAAAATGGGTTGGCCTGTATACTATATAACTATAAGAGAATAAAAAAAGCAAACTCATTGTCAACGGCTAGATTATGATTGAGAGATGTTTAGGGATTCAAAGGAGATATACAATTACCTTTACTTTGAGACAATTAATACCAAAAAAGCAATGGTTATATTCGAGAAGAAACAAAATGAAATAGATAAGAAAAAACAATTAATTTAAACAATTAATTTAAACAAGGATCATTCCGATCTACGTCACGCCAACGAACCACCGCCCAATACTGGTCAACTAGCCCATCGCAGGATGACCGCGCCACATAATAGACCAAGCCATCATGCAGCGCGAAACACTCCCGATACGCCAGCCCCCAGACCAGGCAACGAAACGCCAGAGCAGCGCAGACACCATCCTTATTGATCGTTTCTTGACGACCGGCATGGTAACCATTCCAGTGGGCGAAGGCCGTTGATCAACAAACCGTATCAATGGCATTTTCGTATTTTGTTTTTGCGGTTTTTTTAACCGCGGGCCACGCCCATAGAAATCGCTGCCACACACCCTGTCAGTGTCTAAGAGAATACAAAACAAGCAAGTTCACTAGTTTTGTTACATCGACAATGCGATAAAATTCGGTGTGCACTGCACAAACTGAGCATGGTTTAGAGAATAACGTTACATAATAAATAACAAATAAAAACCAATCTTAACTAGAGCAAATAATCAGAGAGCAATTAGTAAAAATATTTAAATACAGTGCATACCAGCACTCAAGTATTTTTGTTTCTATTTTAACAACAATAAAAATTAAAAACAAAACAAATCAGGCATGCTTGTTCAGTGCGCACTAAGCATAATATAGATAATACATACGAACCAATCAAAACTCGGTCAAGTGGATTGAGAGGCTGAGAGCAATTGGTATGGTGTACATACCAATGACGCAATTACATCACCATAACAATAATTTCATGTCTGTATTGACAAGAACAAAAACTCAAGCAAACAAAGGCAGGCGTGCAGGCCCAGAAATATTTGGATAACACGTAACTCGGCCAGGTAGTCAGAGAGCATTGCTATGAATATTTAAACAAATTAGATACCAGATGTGCAATAATAGGACTACGACTGTGTGAATACGTGGACCAAGTAAGATTGCCCTTCATAATAAACACAAACAAAATCAAAATAACAAAAAAGAGAATCTTGAGAGTTAAATAGTACAACAGCGTTTTCTCTTTCCACTTCCCTTTTTCGTTCTTTTGTTTTGTTTCTCTTATAAAAAAGGTCCCTTTAAATTTCACCATCTAGTCTTGAGTCCACAACTTTTCTAATTTAGTGTCAGATGTTGCCTTAAATAACATTTGAGACTTCAATCCTGTACCAAAATCATTGTAAGATATGTCTGAATGATGTGTGAAAGTTTCATCGAAAAAGAACACTGCTTTTCTGTAAAAAAAAACAAACAATAAAATGCGTCAACTTTTACAACGGACGTTT
Organism: Echinarachnius parma; assembly: GCA_037951105.1. NCBI lineage: Eukaryota > Metazoa > Echinodermata > Echinoidea > Clypeasteroida > Echinarachniidae > Echinarachnius > Echinarachnius parma. The sequence goes on from JBAMJV010011751.1 coordinate 61,914, forward strand.
ACGAGGATTACGACCGTTAATTAACGCTTTTGAGCTAAATGATAGATATCGTCATACTAAAGGGGCATTTAAAAAAAATCTAATCCTATTTTATTCTTCTCTTACCATAAGCTAAACAACACAGTAGAAGAGAAACGAGGAAGCTCCAAGTAATTTTCGTGGAGTTAGACACTTTACAGGCCTCACATTAAAGGGACAGGCCCTCTATTACAAAACGTCTGAACAGTTACCAGTTCACGGATGGGGATGAATGTAACACACACACACACATCAAATCGAAAAGCCCTGTTATTTGGATTCTACGAATGAAAAAAACGAATGCGTCCCTCCATCAAACTATATATCGGTCAATAAAGGAGTTTAACTGAATTAGCATAATATTACAACACTATTGTACTTATTCTTGTAAAGGTATTGTTAAGCCGACATTTGTAAAGGTATGTCACGGAAACATATATAATTACATGTAGTCAGTTTAAGCGAGATTTGGTTATTTTGTTTAGAATTCGCTTATGTCGCTGTTATTTGTGCGCGGGTCACGTAGCTAGCGCGGGTCACGTAGGGGTCACGCAAAGCAATGTGGTACTCCGTGGAATCCGTGTGCGAACTTTCTCACCGGGTGAATACACGTATAATGCACAATAAAACGTTGGACGACGGTTTGTTAGTTTTAGGTCTATAACTCCACGAACAAGAGATTTCAAGCCCTAATTTTTCAGGCATGCTGTTAAATTACATTTTCTTTCCTATAAGACAATAACCTCGCAACTTTTGAAATTTGGCTTGCCAAAATAGGGCCTGTCCCTTAACTGTATTTCAAACGGTTAGCTGCATTGATTGCAAATGAATTTGATCTCGTTGTATTCGTTATTGTTAGTTTTTATAAAGTTTTGAAAATGTGGAGAAAAATGAATACATACAAACAAAATGGGTACGAAATGAAAATAATGAATGGATGTGAAACGGGGGCGTAATAAGTGGATGTGAAATGGAGGTGCGATGAATTGAAGGGGGGAGTGCGTAATATATGTGAAATGGAGGCGTAACGAATGTGAAATGGAGGCGTAATGAATGTGAACTGGAGGCGTAATTGATGCAAATTGATGTATAGTGGGTGTGAAATTGAGGCGTAATGTATGGGCAATAGAGGCGTAATGAATGTGAAACGGGGGCGTGATAAGTGGATGTGAAAAGGGGGTGTAATGGATTTGAAAAGGGAGGGGGCGTAAATGGATTATCATTCCAATGAAAATAGTGCTGGCATGTCGTAGTCGAAGAGTATGAAATCCTCCTTGTACGCTTTGTAAATCTTATGCAACATATCGAGGGGGACCTTGGAGAAGTACTCTCTGACTTGTTTGTCGCCATTGATGTTGACCCGTGCCCCTTTCCCCAGCCTGGTGACGTTCCATATCCCTAATGTCTTTGTCAAGTAGGCATAGTCGTCATAGGCGTTTTCGATTTTGGCGATGATGTCGAATTCGATCTCGCAGACCCCGTTGTTAGCAAAGACTCTATCCCAATGTGGGTTATGCCTGTTTCCGTCCGATTCCACAATGTGGGAGATGAACTCAACAAATGTAGGTCTATTTCTCATCATGACGTCGCTTGTTCGGTTATCGATGTTCGTCTCGTTGTGTGGTATCCGATACCTGTTTATGATACGTTGGGCAAGCCCTTTATAATACCAGTTCAAATTGGTTATGAACTTATCCTTGTAGACCGACACGAGCCTCGCTAGCGGGTTCCGCACGATCAAGAATGATTTGTAGCGCTCTAAACAAGCAGTCACATTGTCCTTATCCTTGAATTTATTTATGAACCGCAGACACCTGTGATTATACATCTTCTCCTCCTGCTGGTGAAACTCGCACCTTTCCAGTTCCGTCACGAAGGATTCAGTCCAACTCGACGAACTCACCTTGTAAACGATGCTGTAGATAAGCTTGTAATTGTGACTGGCAACCAGCTTTGATAGTAACGACGGTTTCTGTATCATAATTTGCGCGGGACTTAGCGGCGTCTTATGGTACAGTCCTCGACAGAGCTTTCTCAATCTCGCCTTCCTCTCGTGCTGTGTGCCCTTCATTCGGTCCCACCATTCTTGCTATAGAATGGAGAAGAAATAAATAGTTTTGAAAGTAAAACAAAAACTGTATAATTGAAACTAGTACCACCCCATAGACGCTGGAGGAAGTGCCAAGAAGTGATGGGTACGAGAGGGTGCAATTTTTTGTTTACAGTATTTACGTTACCTTACACCACAACACGACCGTTATGTTGCTCAGATAGTCTCTCTGTTATTAGCTAAAATAATAACATCTGGTTTAACATATGAAATTTAGGATTTGTGTATTTCCGGAATGGAGGTATCTTAACCCACCTTCTGTGAAATTTTGATCGTCAGAAATCATTTTCATATATGTTTTTTTGTTGAATAACAATCATCAGAATACAGCGCTTGAATGGACGCCAATCTTTGAAGTGGTCAGTTTCTCCCTTGTCTTAATGCTTCAGCCATTTTCCAAATCTTTGGCGCTTATTTTCAGAGGGTTTGGCTTGTTTGAATATGACAATTTATATACCATTTTAATGGTAATGACGTCTACTGTTATGTCATGCAAAAATCAGCGTAATCATTTTCCAAGACTTATTGGTCGTTTTGTGGTGTAAGGCAAGTGCCCCGTTGAAGGAAAAGATATACTCGATTCAATTATTGCAAGTCATAACATTTGCGCATTTCAACCAATCAAATTTCGCGTATGTAGTCATTGATCTGAGTAAAAACTATTATAATCGATTGCATCTCGTTTTGCAACTGATAGTTCAAAAAATTGGGTAAAGGTACATAATGCCTTCGCCCAAAATTGCCATTATAAAATGGAAATGGGAATTTAATGACACGATCGGCGGATAGAGGGACTTTATTTGCAAATCGGAGTCAATCTTCAGCCCCACCCCTTCCCCATCCCCTCCTCGTGAAAAGTGGTTCTATAAAGAACATGTTTCATCAAACTTATGAAAAGGGTGACTTTTAATAAAATATCTTTAGATTATTAATATTTATCTTTTGTTTTTTTTATTAAAGAAAGTTATACAAAGTATATTTCTTTTGTGCAGTTTTGGTCAAACTGAATTTGAGGAACTAAGTTTGTTGTTTGATATCAATTTAAACAAAAAGTTATATCTCAACCATACTCAAATGGTAACAAACTATATAAACAACTTAGTTAGAAGGTTGTTTTCATTTAAAAACAGCAATTCTTATGAAAATTGTGAATGTGATGATTTTATAATATTACGATTCAATACAGAGATCATCAAAAACAATGTTAAATCCAGCTTTGTTTATTTTCGAAAATGTGCAGGCATTATACATATATTCTAGAATTATTAAATAACTATTGAGGGCTGAATATTTGTTCGAATTTGATATATTTATGTAAACTTCAGCTGATTTTGATCGAACAAACTTGATTTCGTCTTCAAAATGTTGTGTTTTTTTTAAATGACCAACAAGTTGCTAAAACATAAGGAAATATACGTGTATTACATTGATTAAGGATAAACATATTAAACACATTAGAAGGAGGGCGCATATAAAACTCATTCTCTCATGAAATTAAATTTGATAAACTAACCACAAAATAAAGATATCAATTGTAACTTACACTGAACTTAACTTCTTCATGTGCTTTGCTCTTTGCTTCGTTGGTCTGTAACCCATACGTGTAGTTAAGATGCGGAGGTTGCTGCTTTATTTCTGATGGTGCATGGTAATTATTATTATAATAAGAACAACAACTACAACAACACTGAACATGATAATAAACAAATAATAATATAATTGTACAGTCAAACCTGTCTATAGCGACCGCTCAAGGGACCAGCGAAAAGTGCTCGGTGTAGACAGGTGGTCTCATTAGACAGGTGGGCGGCCATTTTGAATTTCTGGTCGCATATTGTGCCTTTATGCACATGTGTAATTAATTGGCATCTGTACACGCACGTGTCCAGTGGACAGTTTAACATCTGAACACTTCAATCTTAAATATCTTTTTAACGAAAGGGAAATTCTAAAAACCGAAACCTGTCCCATGCTTCTATTTGTTAATACGAATACAGCAAGGTATGAGGGAACCACCGCCATAGAGTGGTGAAATGTGATGTCATCTATGACATCAAGAACACCTATTTTTAGAATTTTCAAATTTGAACTTCATTTTCAGAAAGAGCATAAAAATAATGTCTAAATACTGAAAATCAATTGAATATGTTAAGTATTTGCTGAGATATGCCCATCCGAATGATTTTTTTCCAATAGGCATTCAGTGTTATAGTGCACTGGTTCATAACTTTATGAACCAGTGCACTATAACCGCTGATTGCCCATTGAAGTAAAATTCATTTGGATGGGCATATCTTAGCCAATACTTAACATATTCAATTGATTTTCGGTATTTAGACATAATTTGTCATACTCTTTATGAAAATGAAGTTCAAATTAGAACATTCTAAAAAAAAAATTATGACGTCATGGCTTCTGTACTCTATTACAATTTGGTTGAGAAGATTTGGACAATGTTACGATATTCCCGACTCCTACCACATTTCAGAAAGGTTTTAACACTTTCGTCATTCATTTTCATTAATTCGTCATTCAAATTCGTCCCGAGGAACCACCAGTTGACGAAAGACGAAATTGAAGTTGGTATTTCCGCTCTGGTGGTTCCTCGGGATGAATTTGAATGACGAATTAATGAAATTGAATGACGAAAGTGTTAAAATGAATGGGAAAACCTATATTAAAATCGTACAATACTCCTGAACCCGTTCAGGGCCCCGTTGCAGAAAGAGATACAATCGATTGTAAGATGCAATTAATGGTAAGTCAGATCACGTGTTTTAGATGCGCAAATCTGATTGGTTGAAACGCGTAAATTTTCTGACTTACAATCATTTGTAACTTACAATCGATTGTATCTCTTTCTGCAACGGGGCCTAGGACTGCTTGATTAAATTGGTTAAGTGCCAACGAGACTAGTTTGCCAAACCACGTCCACGTAATAAATAATTAATACTCGGTAAATAGTACTCCGCGCAATTGTTGAGAAACTAACCGGCTGTTCAAACATCAGATAGATGGACGCAATTTTATGATACTTATAATTATTTTATGTTCGCTATTTTGTACACATATACTTATCATTTATAATTATGTACTGAAACTACGTTTGCAAAATATATACGAACATCTGTCGAATTCTTTATACTCGATGTAATAATGACCCTGGAATATTCAATCCCATATATTACAGACTAAAATACTTGAATCGAAATGTGATAGCTATATAGGTCACCAGCCAAAGTACTGTCTGAAGTTTATTGTCATTATAAAAGTTTGTTTTATGCATTGACCTGCTCAGGATTGGAGCATGGAGTGACCAGAGGCGATCGAGTTGATGCCTTGGTCACTCAAGCGCTAATTTTGTGGTCGTTATACACAGATTTATATATGTACGTCGGGACCCAAATAGGGTGGTCGCTGGTCGCGTTAGGCAGGTGGTCGCATTACGCAGGTCATTTTTCAGGGGGGACCAGAGAGCGGTCGTTATGAGCAGGTGGTCGCTATAGACAGGTGGTCATTAGCAGGCATTAGCAGGTTTGACTGTATAACACTTACTGTAGCAGTAGTAGTATTAGTACACTGTTGCTCATAAAGTTGGAATATTTTTTTTGGGATCGAACTTCATTCTTTTACCTGTTTTTTGCGCATAATGAATCATTTTAGACTAAAAATAATGATTATAATAATGTTTCCAAACTACCAATGTACAATAAATAGTTGCAAGAATTTGCATTACTTAATTTAACCTTTTGTTTTTAACTTTAAAAGGCAGGAAGTTTGATGATTAGTCCTTTCCCTCTCCAAAGCGTATGTCCAACAAGCCATCAATGTGTGTCATTTCTCAGAGTTGGCTGTACAATTTTCAACCAAAATTGGCATAGAGGCTCTATAGGCCATACCACGTCCAACGTCATTGGCTACACGCCAAACAATGCTTATGCTCCACAAGGAAGGAGTGTCAACAAGCAATGTCCACTATTTCGTAGGAGCATCGCAGGTTACGGTCTGTAAAATCCTCAGACGTCATCGAGAGGAAGGTCTATTAAAGCTACGGGAATCTCTAGGACGTCCACGAGTGACCACCAGGATAGATGATCGCAATTTGCTTAATTTGTGCCGTTGAAACCGGAATTTCCAAAAAGGAGCCTTCACCGTCTATGAAGAAAACACTATAGAATCAACGCCTTCCGCCAAACTGTACATCAGAGATCGCTCTAACATGGTCACTGAGCGACTAGGGGGCCCAGAAGATTACCGCCTGGACACTCGTTATATGTCATCTGTATGGAAAGTTCATGCAACCATTTATTGTACATTTGTAGTTTGGAAACATTATTTAATCCCTATTTTTAGTCTACAATTACTCATAAGGCGCAGAAAACTGGAAAAAGAACGAAGTAGAAGTAGTATAATGATAATAATACAAAATAACAACAATAAAAACATAAAATTAATCATAATCATGATAAGAATAATGATACTAATAATAATGAAAATAGAATTACAATAAGTTGTGTTGAAATCGGTACAATTTAAACTGTGACATAGGGTCGCAAAATGCACCCTAGAACGAGATCTTTATAGTATGATGTTTCTCAGTGAAAATTCCCCAACAGGACTGTGATACCGGTCATTCCGTCCCACGAAATCACTTTCAGTTTCAGTTGTTTTAATTCTGCATTTTCGTTTTAATATTTGCAATCAGTCCAACACAATATCAATCAAAAATTTGCAGCATTAATATATATAACGTAAACATAATCATTACTATGACATAGATTTGCAAATAACTTTCATGATAACCTCGGAAAGAAAAGATAGAGGTAGAATGCAGAAGATCGATACATCGTAAGCATGCATATCTTTCGGGAAATATACGCCGTTTCCGTACTCATACTACCCCCTGGACAATTAGCCCCTGGAATATTACCCCCGGACTATTACCTCCACAGACACTTACTCCCTCCCTCCCCCTCTCCCCCAGGACAATTACCCACACTCTTAAACAACCTAGTCAAATGTTTGAATAGATTTACTAGTCAATCAAAATCTGACTAGAAATCAGTCAAATCTAACTAGGCATTTAAGGTCTGCTGGGAGTCAACTATGTATAAGTCACTTTAAAGGGACAGTCCCTCTTTTACAAAACGTCGGATGGGGATGAATGTAACACACACAAACAAAATCAGTGGCCATATTCATAAAACCCCGATAAGCTAGTTGGTTGATCAAATTACAATTTTGATGTCCGCTAGGCTTAGCTGTGCCTGGTATTCACAAAAGGCCAATAGGCTAAATTTGCTATCGTAGTCAAGGCCCGACCTAGCATAACAACCCATCTGTCTAAATTCCACAAGCATTTGGTATTCCACGACATTGTTAGTCGAAATGCGAACAATAACAACAATAGATCTGCGGTGCGGACTTATTGCATTGAAATCTAGTATGTGGGACATTCTGTTGGACTTACAACAAAGGCGCGAAGTTGAATGACGAACTAGCACCCAGGTAAATTTTTCTTTTTCACAAAAGCCAAATAGAACTAATTTGTAGCGACAACTGGACACAAATTTAGGGGTACCCCGGTGTACCTCTAAATCGCTAGCAAGTAACAAATCTGCCCGGTCGTTGTGTGTATGCGTGTGGCGCGATCGTGAACATGGCAAGGAGAATATTAGAATAAAGGATATTAGAGATTTTTTTATGATAGCGTACTGTTAGTTCAAAATAGTTAAGTAACATACTTTTCCGTGTTTGTCCTAGCATCCTTGTACTTCAGCAATAACATCTTGTACCAGCTTACATTACATGTTTTTATCTGAAGAGTAATTTGCCTTTATTTGTCCTTTTTGTGACATATTAGCTTACTTTTGCATTTCGGATTAATTTTATGTGATTTTGATGAATCTATCTATACAGACTGTCCCAGAAAAAAACTAAACCGGGTTTCATGGCAGAAAATTTTATGTTATAATGAATAATTTCCTTAATTATATGTATATGTCTGAAAAGCTCTGTGTCTCTTCTTTCATTTGATATGGTACATAGTTCACGCATGACTGAATTAGAACGATGGAAAGTGGTGTTACCAATATTCTATTTGCACGCAGAAATTGCAAGTTTGGGTGAGGTTTTGGGGTGAGTTTTAAGGGTAGTAAACGTACTTATTTTGAAAAAGGACAAATACCGCATACAAATTCATCTTTTATATGACACCTCATGATTAAAAAATAAATGATTTATGCCAGAGAACGAGTACAATGAAAACATGCTTGATTCCAGCCCAAATGAGTAACTTTCCTGATCTAGCCTGTTTCCCATGTTTTCCCTGATCCCCATGTTTGTGTAAATTCACTCATGCATCAAAGTCCATTGTCAGCTGCTAATTCAGGAAAGCTGAGCGACTTCTTACTTAACTTTCACTCATTTGGGCAGAAATCAGTTATGTTTTCATTGTACTCGTTCTCTGACATAAATCATTTATTTGTTTAGCATGAGGTGTCATGTAAAAGATAAAAATATGAACTTTTATGTGGAGTTTGTCTTAAAATAAGTACGTTTACAACCCTTAAAACTCACCCAAACTTAAAATGTATGCGTGCAAATCGAATATTAGTAACACCCCTTTCCATTGTTCTAATTCAGTCATGCTTGATTTATGTGCCATAAGTTGTACATCACATGAAAGAAGAGACACAGAGCTTTCCAGACATCTATATATCATCAAGGAAATTATTCATTATGACAGAAAAGTTCTGCCATGAAACCCGGTTTCGTTTTATCTGGGACAGTCTGTATAATACCATAATGCAATTTCGTTTCTGTTTTCACTGCAATTGAATAGTTTCCCTTGTCATGCTATGCATATTATAAGCGTGGCCGAGCTTGATCGTAATGAGGAGGGAGATGTATTTGGTTTTGCTTCATTGGGGTGGCTATGAAAACATGTGCTTATGCGTGATCCCCCCCCCCCCCCCGCCCCGAAAAAAAAAACATAATTCCTACTCACGCTCATATGTACAGAAACACCCTTACATTAAGAATTATAGCAAGCTTCTTTTTTTAACACAAGTTACCGCCCTCCCCCCCCCCTCCCGTTTACCCCAGATAAGACAATTATGTTCTACTACCCCCAGTTCCTTACTGTATCACGTTGTAGAACACATAACAAACTCAATAAGACACTTTTATGATTGGAACAACATTAATGAACAATTCGTTCATTCACACGTTCAAGTAAACTGCGCTATTATGCGATGTCAAACAAACTTGCAACAGATGGAATGTTACCATGACAGCCACGATGAATAGATTAGATCATCCGAGTTGTCAGTTTGTTATCAGTATAGTTAGAAGTGCTTCTTGAATTACGATTTAGCAACCCGCTACGAAGATTTTAAATGGCTATTGTATTACAGGGCTTAGACGCTCGTTGATTGGTCGATATGGTAAGGGCATAGACAGCGTGCAAAATCTACACACATTACTAAAGACATACCCATGCACGTGTGTGTTGTGCACTGGTTTGTGAAAACAAAGGTGATCACCCAAGCGAGTTTTGTGAGTTCCCCGCTAGTTATCGTCCAAACTGGCAATTTGACAAGGAGATAAGGCCTAGCTGACAGATAGGCTATCGGGCTTTTATGAACATGGCCACTGATCGAACAGCCCTGTAATTTGGATTCTACGAATGAAAAAAAAACGAATGCGTCCCTCCATCAAACTTTATATCGGTCAATAAAGGAGTTTAACTGATTTAGCATAATATTACAACAATAATTATTGTACTTATTCTTACAAAGGTATTGTGACATTTGTAAAGGTATGTCGCGGAAAAGTTCTAAAAAAGAAGAATATATAATTACATATAGTCAGTTTAAGCGAGGTTTGGTTATTTTGTTTAGTAACCCCTTACCCATTGTTATTTATGTGCGGGTCACGTAGCTAGCGCGGGTCACATAGGGATCACGCATAGCGCTGTGGCACTCCGTGGAATCCGTGAGCGAACTTTCTCGACGGGTGAATATACGTATAATGCACAATTAACCGTTGGACGATGGTTTATTAGGTGATACGTATATCATAACTTTATAAACCGCCCATTTTGTTCAATATTCGACAAGATTATGAGTTGTAGATACTAATTCATGCCTCATTTATGCCAAGTAAATGTTATGACGACATCATATTTAGGGTTAAAGTTGAAAATGCGAATTTTTACCGATTTTAATAGAATTTGAAATCGATTTCAGCGGACTTCTGCCATACCTCGCTTATTCTTCATCGATTTTCTCCCAGATTTTGATATGTTGTAGCTGAGGTTATGCTCTAAAAGAAATATTGTCTCAACTATCCAACAATAGGAATTTAGGAACTATAGTGTGTCTCTATACAAGTGTGATTAGTCTGCCGCGCGTATTTGCTACTGGTAAACATGTAGCCCAGTACAATCTGTTCATGGTCGAGTCGTCGGCGACTAAACCGTCAACCCCACCATTGGTGAGGAGGGTGTGAGGACATCCAGCAGGATTAAAAGTAAGACCTGTCAAAGGGCGGATGAGCTCCATGTGAGCCAACGGCCATTCTCCGTGGAAAAGATCAAAGCCTTACCACGTATTTTCCAATATAGTATGCTATGCGCAGAAACAGTCCAAATGAAAGAAGTGATACAGAGGAGCTTGGGACCCTTGCGAGTAATTCTGTTGTAAATAGTGTTTTCATAAAATAAATCATAAACAATACTTAAGTGCTTATTATCTGTATTTGTATGCTGGATTTGGCATTAAGGTAATGCTATCTTCCATAATAAGCCAAATTCTGGATCAATCTGGTAAATAATGACTTTTGTTGATTATTCAGTGCAAAGCATGCATATCTGGAATCCTTGAGACAAGACAATTGAAAAATATGTATTCTTTGTTCAAGGCTCATTTTATTAATTTTTCGCTGCATCAATTTTTTTTCTTTCTGTTGATAGATCTACCATGATATAGAGATATATAAAAAAAAATAGGAAATTTCATGCAATCGTTTTAATTTTATCTTAGATTGAAATCATGGTGTTTAGTGTGTAAGTCTATGGGGATAATAATTAGTAGCGTGCACCCTTTAGAGAGACTACGCTATAGCACATACCGTATGCTGTAGGCTGCTAGTGATGTCGATTTTTGTTTTTATTTGGGTGTTTCTGACTGTTTTATTCAAAATTCGGATCAAACTAGGATTAATATTGGTAAGAATATCCGCCTGAATCCCAACAATTTCAATAGAGACAACGGGATCGACTTCCCCGAGTTTTGGATGCGTACGATACGCCGCCATGAATATGCCCGAACAGCCCGCACCGACACGCCATTGATTCCGCCTAATAGGCCAGCCGAGCCAGCGGCCCACGAATCTGCCCGAACATCCGGCACCAAACACGCCATTGATTCCGCCAAATAGGCCAGCCCGAGCTAGCGGCCCGCTGATTGGTTGAACACGCCATTGTTCCCGCCGAGCAGGCGAGCCAGCCAACCGGTCCGCTGATTGGTCGAGCGCCCGTGCGCACCGACCAATAGGCCTTGTCCGTTATTGACCAATTAGGAGCGTTCTCGCTCATACGGCGTAGCGCGCTGCGCTACCCGTGGGGTATATATTCCCTTGCTTGCATTACATTTGTATCACACCTGACGAAGTGTTGCAGCGGCGCACGAAACGTCGTGATCTCTTAAGATTCCTTGTTGACCACATTGCGAGACAAACGAATATCACTAGCGATATCTTTTCAAATACTTTCGTTTTTCTATTTAACAAGATGGCCAACATAACCATAATCATTATGCTTTTCATCAGCTCTCGTTTACGGACATCAATTTTATCGGAATATTTCTACTATCACTTGCGCTCTAACCATCAAGTCGCTATTAAAGTAAATCATGCCTGGATTGAACCACGGTCGAGTTGGTCGACGGGAGGAGGACGTGGCAGCTGCTTTAGAGGAGCTTGCTGCCTCGAATCTCCGGGGAGCTGGCGGGCTAGGTGACGGTGCTTGGCGGGGGATCGTCAACGACTATTTCTGCTGTGGTGATGATGGAAATATCGACGATGAGGATGACTACCCAGTGTCGGATATGGAAGTGGACTCCGACGACGACAGCATGCCGATCAATGCTGCGGCAGTGCCCATCCAGCCTCATCCTGTTGCTGCTCCTGTCGCCATCCCTGTCGCTGCCCCTGCCCCTGTTGCTGCTGCCCCTGTTGATGGTGATGCTGCTGCACCTGGGCCTGGCCCTGTTGCTGGTGATGCTGCTGGTCCATTCCCAGCCCAAGACACATCCAGCGACAAGAAGGTTGAGGAGTTCACCTGCAAGTGCAACTGCAAGGACCAGTTTCCTATAGAACGTCTGGTAGAGTATCGTTATTCGATAATTGAACTTACACGAACAGAGAAGGACCTGGTGATACTGGCGCAGCTGAACGTGATCACGACGATGGACTCAACGACATGCTGCTCCAAGCGGAAGGAACTGATCCATTTTTCAGAGGGGGATTCGATTTTCGATGTGTTTTCCGTTCAATTATACCAGTCTTTTTTCTGTGGTGGTTGGTGCTTTTAAATTCTATATTCAGGAAGAGTATTATAATTATTGTCTAGACTTACCTTTATTATATTATATAAATATTAATTTATAAATTATCGAACATTTTTTTATGGAAAATAAAGTGATTCGCCTTGCGAACACACCCACGGTAAGACGGTAAGACACCCATGAATTTATCAAAATTATGCACGATAGAAAACGTGTTATTTTTTTCCTTATAAGCGGAATATTTCGCAAAAAAACCGACTGGCGTGCACTTAATAATTGTTTTCCACGGAATTCTATCCTTTGGGACGTAACATTCATGCGAAAATACGACTTATCAAACCGATCTTCCTCCGTGAGATTACAGCCCCATGTATAGTGTTCTGTGTTGTACTACTGGTGTAACTTGGCATGTAAGCATGTACTGATTAATAGTCGTTATTTGACTGTGCTCTTTCGTTTTTTTTTGTTGGGTATATACATTGTAAATCACTATTTTGGTTGTGATATTATCATTAACTTGTTTGCATTCAGGCTTGCATGAATTTCTGAAAATTGGTTATACGGAAAAAAGACTGAAATAATTAATTTGGATACATTTAAATACAAATAAAACAATACATTTAAGTTTTTATATCTGTTATATTATATATCTGTCAAGTGAACAAGGGCTGGTGTCGAGGTACGAACATGTCACTCTAGATCTTACTGTCTAATTGTCGTGGGTTCTGATGCAAGTCAATATTTGAAGAGTTTCATCGCAAAAGGCAATATATCCATTTGAACCGATCTGAGATAAATAGCTTTTTCTGCTGTAATTAGATAAAAAAAGACTCGAATTTTCGAAACGTGGATAAAAAGTATCTACCTATATGAACACCCCATATGACGTATACAATTCAAATCAGAAAAAATAATTTTATTACCAAATTCACGATTTCTGATCATTTTTTTTGCAAAACGCAATATATCCAAGAATGAAATGCACCATTATAATGTAGTTATCTTTGGATATCAATTTTGGCTTAGCTGGGGAATAATAAGTCATACGTGTCCCGAAGTTATTTTTTTCTTTCTTTCAGGGCGGTTAGATAAGGTGTTGCCATGGTAACCACAATGTTGCACCAAAAACATGAAAATCTTGTGGAGCGAACTACTTTCACATTTTTTGAGCAATTTTGATGAAATTTGGTACACTTAATGGTCTTAGGGTAAGGTTGTGCAAGACACATTTTTTCGTGAATGTTAGATAAAGCGTTGCCATGGTAACCACAATATTGCACCAAAACAATGAACATCTTGTGGAGCGAACTACTTTTACAGGTTTTGAGCAATTTTGATGAAACTTGGTACACGTTATGTTCTTGATGTAAGGGTGTGCAAGACACATTTTCGTGAAAGTTAGATAAGGCGTTGCCATTGTAACCACAATTTACACCAAAATATGAACATTTTGTGGAGCAAACTACTTCCACAGTTTTTGAGCAATTTTTATGAAACTTGACACACTGAATGTTCTTGAGGTAAGGGTGTGCAAGACAGATTTTGTATGAATATTAGGTAAGGCGTTGCCATTTGCTAATTTTTCGTCTCCAGCGATCCTCGGAATACATACGAAAAATGTGTCTTGCTCACCCTTACCCCAATTTAGTTCAGAAAATAAATCATAAACAATACTTAAGTGCTTATTATCTGTATTTTTATGCTGGATTTGGCATTAAGGTAATGCTATCTTCCATAATAAGCCCAAATTCTGGATAAATCTGGTAAATAATGACTTTTGTTGATTATTCAGTGCAAAGCATGCATATCTGGAATCCTTGGTAAGGGTGTGCAAGACAGATTTTGTATGAATATTAGGTAAGGCGTTGCCATTTGCTACTTTTTCGTCTCCAGCGATCCTCGGAATACATAAGAAAATTGTGTCTTGCTCACCCTTACCCCAATTTTGTTTTCATAAAATAAATCATCAACAATACTTAAGTGCTTATTATCTGTATTTTTATGCTGGATTTGGCATTAAGGTAATGCTATCTGGTAAATAATGACTTTTGTTGATTATTCAGTGCAAAGCATGCATATCTGGAATCCTTGAGACAAGACAATTGAAAAATATGTATTCTTTGTTCAAGGCTCATTTTATTAATTTTCCGCTGCATCAATTTTTGTTCTTTCTGTTGATAGATCTACCATGATATAGAGATATATAAAAAAATAGGAAACTTCATGCAATCGTTTTAATTTTATCTTAGATTGAAATCATGGTGTTTAGTGTGGAAGTCTATGGGGATAATAATTAGTAGCGTGCACCGTTTAGAGAGACTACGCTATAGCACATACCGTATGCTGTAGGCTGCTAGTGATGTCGATTTTTGTTTTTATTTGGGTGTTTCTGACTGTTTTATTCAAAATTCGGATCAAACTAGGATTAATATTGGTAAGAATGCCTACCATAACACAATAAAATCAAGTGAGAATCCTTTATAATACTGTTTTTCCAATTTTGATGGAACTTGGTACACTTTATGTTCTTGAGGTAAGGGTGTGCAAGACACATTTTTCGAGAATATTAGATAAGGCGTTGCCATTGTAACCACAATTTGCACCAAAATATGAAAATGTTGTGGAGCAAACTACTTTTACAGTTGTTGAGCAATTTTGATGAAACTTGGTACACGTTATGTTCTTGATGTAAGGGTGTGCAAGACACATTTTCGTGAAAGTTAGATAAGGCGTTGCCATGGTAACCACAATTGGCACCAAAAATATGAAAATCATGTGGAGCGAACTACTTCTACAGTTTTTGAGCAATTTTGATGGAACTTGGTACACTTTATGTTCTTGAGGTAAGGGTGTGCAAGACACATTTTTCGAGAATATTAAATAAGGCGTTGCTATTGTAACCACAATTTACACCAAAATATGAACATTTTGTGGAGCAAACTACTTCCACAGTTTTTGAGCAATTTTTATGAAACTTGACACACTGAATGTTCTTGAGGTAAGGGTGTGCAAGACAGATTTTGTATGAATATTAGATAAGGCGTTGCCATTTGCTACTTTTTCGTCTCCAGCGATCCTCGGAATACATAAGAAAATTGTGTCTTGCTCACCCTTACCCCAATTTTGTTTTCATAAAATAAATCATAAACAATACTTAAGTGCTTATTATCTGTATTTGTATGCTGGATTTGGCATTAAGGTAATGCTATCTTCCATAATAAGCCCAAATTCTGGATCAATCTGGTAAATAATGACTTTTGTTGATTATTCAGTGCAAAGCATGCATATCTGGAATCCTTGAGACAAGACAATTGAAAAATATGTATTCTTTGTTCAAGGCTCATTTTATTAATTTTTCGCTGCATCAATTTTTTTTTCTTTCTGTTGATAGATCTACCATGATATAGAGATATATAAAAAAAAATAGGAAATTTCATGCAATCGTTTTAATTTTATCTTAGATTGAAATCATGGTGTTTAGTGTGTAAGTCTATGGGGATAATAATTAGTAGCGTGCACCCTTTAGAGAGACTACGCTATAGCACATACCGTATGCTGTAGGCTGCTAGTGATGTCGATTTTTGTTTTTATTTGGGTGTTTCTGACTGTTTTATTCAAAATTCGGATCAAACTAGGATTAATATTGGTAAGAATGCCTACCATAACACAATAAAATCAAGTGAGAATCCTTTATAATACTGTTTTTCCAATTTTGATGGAACTTGGCACACTTTATGTTCTTGAGGTAAAGGTGTGCAAGACACATTTTTCGAGAATATTAGATAAGGCGTTGCCATTGTAACCACAATTTGCATCAAAATATGAACGTTTTGTGGAGCAAAATACTTCCACAGTTTTTGAGCAATTTTTATGAAACTTGACACACTGAATGTTCTTGAGGTAAGGGTGTGCAAGACAGATTTTGTGTGAATATTAGATAAGGCGTTGCCATTTGCTATTTTTTCGTCTCCAGCGATCCTCGGAATACATACGAAAAATGTGTCTTGCTCACCCTTACCCCAATTTAGTTCAGAAAATAAATCATAAACAATACTTAGGTGCTTATTATCTGTATTTTTATGCTGGATTTGGCATTAAGGTAATGCTATCTTCCATAATAAGCCCAAATTCTGGATAAATCTGGTAAATAATGACTTTTGTTGATTATTCAGTGCAAAGCATGCATATCTGGAATCCTTGAGACAAGACAATTGAAAAATATGTATTCTTTGTTCAGGGCTCATTTTATTAATTTTCCGCTGCATTAATTTTTTTTCTTTCTGTTGATAGATCTACCATGATATAGAGATATATAAAAAAAAATAAGAAACTTCATGCAATCGTTTTAATTTTATCTTAGATTGAAATCATGGTGTTTAGTGTGTAAGTCTATGGAGATAATAATTAGTAGCGTGCACCGTTTAGAGAGACTACGCTATAGCACATATCGTATGCTGTAGGCTGCTAGTGATGTCGATTTTTGTTTTTATTTGGGTGTTTCTGACTGTTTTATTCAAAATTCGGATCAAACTAGGATTAATATTGGTAAGAATGCTTACCATATTGGTATGCTTATCATATTGGTAAGAATGCTTACCATAACACAATAAAATAAAGTGAGAATCCTTTATAATACTGTTTTTCCAATTTTGATGGAACTTGGTACACTTTATGTTCTTGAGGTAAGGGTGTGCAAGACACATTTTTCGAGAATATTAGATAAGGCGTTGCCATTGTAACCACAATTTGCACCAAAATATGAAAATGTTGTGGAGCAAACTACTTTTACAGTTGTTGAGCAATTTTGATGAAACTTGGTACACGTTATGTTCTTGATGTAAGGGTGTGCAAGACACATTTTCGTGAAAGTTAGATAAGGCGTTGCCATGGTAACCACAATTGGCACCAAAAATATGAAAATCATGTGGAGCGAACTACTTCTACAGTTTTTGAGCAATTTTGATGGAACTTGGTACACTTCATGTTCTTGAGGTAAGGGTGTGCAAGACACATTTTTCGAGAATATTAGATAAGGCGTTGCTATTGTAACCACAATTTAAACCAAAATATGAACATTTTGTGGAGCAAACTACTTCCACAGTTTTTGAGCAATTTTTATGAAACTTGACACACTGAATGTTCTTGAGGTAAGGGTGTGCAAGACAGATTTTGTATGAATATTAGGTAAGGCGTTGCCATTTGCTACTTTTTCGTCTCCAGCGATCCTCGGAATACATAAGAAAATTGTGTCTTGCTCACCCTTACCCCAATTTTGTTTTCATGAAATAAATCATAAACAATACTTAAGTGCTTATTATCTGTATTTTTATGCTGGATTTGGCATTAAGGTAATGCTATCTTCCATAATAAGCCCAAATTCTGGATAAATCTGGTAAATAATGACTTTTGTTGATTATTCAGTGCAAAGCATGCATATCTGGAATCCTTGAGACAAGACAATTGAAAAATATGTATTCTTTGTTCAAGGCTCATTTTATTAATTTTCCGCTGCATCAATTTTGTTTCTTTCTGTTGATAGATCTACCATGATATAGAGATATATAAAAAAAAATAGGAAATTTCATGCAATCGTTTTAATTTTATCTTAGATTGAAATCATGGTGTTTAGTGTGTAAGTCTATGGGGATAATAATTAGTAGCGTGCACCCTTTAGAGAGACTACGCTATAGCACATACCGTATGCTGTAGGCTGCTAGTGATGTCGATTTTTGTTTTTATTTGGGTGTTTCTGACTGTTTTATTCAAAATTCGGATCAAACTAGGATTAATATTGGTAAGAATGCCTACCATAACACAATAAAATCAAGTGAGAATCCTTTATAATACTGTTTTTCCAATTTTGATGGAACTTGGCACACTTTATGTTCTTGAGGTAAAGGTGTGCAAGACACATTTTTCGAGATTATTAGATAAGGCGTTGCCATTGTAACCACAATTTGCACCAAAATATGAAAATGTTGTGGAGCAAACTACTTTTACAGTTGTTGAGCAATTTTGATGAAACTTGGTACACGTTATGTTCTTGATGTAAGGGTGTGCAAGACACATTTTCGTGAAAGTTAGATAAGGCGTTGCCATGGTAACCACAATTGGCACCAAAAATATGAAAATCATGTGGAGCGAACTACTTCTACAGTTTTTGAGCAATTTTGATGGAACTTGGTACACTTTATGTTCTTGAGGTAAGGGTGTGCAAGACACATTTTTCGAGAATATTAGATAAGGCGTTGCTATTGTAACCGCAATTTACACCAAAATATGAACATTTTGTGGAGCAAACTACTTCCACAGTTTTTGAGCAATTTTTATGAAACTTGAAACACTGAATGTTCTTGGGGGAAGGGTGTGCAAGACAGATTTTGTATGAATATTAGGTAAGGCGTTGCCATTTGCTACTTTTTCGTCTCCAGCGATCCTCGGAATACATAAGAAAATTGTGTCTTGCTCACCCTTACCCCAATTTTGTTTTCATAAAATAAATCATAAACAATACTTAAGTGCTTATTATCTGTATTTTTATGCTGGATTTGGCATTAAGGTAATGCTATCTTCCATAATAAGCCCAAATTCTGGATAAATCTGGTAAATAATGACTTTTGTTGATTATTCAGTGCAAAGCATGCATATCTGGAATCCTTGAGACAAGACAATTGAAAAATATGTATTCTTTGTTCAAGGCTCATTTTATTAATTTTTCGCTGCATCAATTTTTTTTTCTTTCTGTTGATAGATCTACCATGATATAGATATATATAAAAAAAATAGGAAATTTCATGCAATTGTTTTAATTTCATCTTAGATTGAAATCATGGTGTTTAGTGTGTAAGTCTATGGGGATAATAATTAGTAGCGTGCACCGTTTAGAGAGACTACGCTATAGCACATACCGTATGCTGTAGGCTGCTAGTGATTTCGATTTTTGTTTTTATTTGGGTGTTTCTGACTGTTTTATTCAAAATTCGGATCAAACTAGGATTAATATTGGTAAGAATGCCTACCATAACACAATAAAATCAAGTGAGAATCCTTTATAATACTGTTTTTCTAATTTTGATGGAACTTGGCACACTTTATGTTCTTGAGGTAAAGGTGTGCAAGACACATTTTTCGAGAATATTAGATAAGGCGTTGCCATTGTAACCACAATTTGCATCAAAATATGAACATTTTGTGGAGCAAACTACTTCCACAGTTTTTGAGCAATTTTTATGAAACTTGACACACTGAATGTTCTTGAGGTAAGGGTGTGCAAGACAGATTTTGTATGAATATTAGGTAAGGCGTTGCCATTTGCTACTTTTTCGTCTCCAGCGATCCTCGGAATACATAAGAAAATTGTGTCTTGCTCACCCTTACCCCAATTTTGTTTTCATGAAATAAATCATAAACAATACTTAAGTGCTTATTATCTGTATTTTTATGCTGGATTTGGCATTAAGGTAATGCTATCTTCCATAATAAGCCCAAATTCTGGATAAATCTGGTAAATAATGACTTTTGTTGATTATTCAGTGCAAAGCATGCATATCTGGAATCCTTGAGACAAGACAATTGAAAAATATGTATTCTTTGTTCAAGGCTCATTTTATTAATTTTCCGCTGCATCAATTTTGTTTCTTTCTGTTGATAGATCTACCATGATATAGAGATATATAAACAAATAGGAAACTTCATGCAATCGTTTTAATTTTATCTTAGATTGAAATCATGGTGTTTAGTGTGGAAGTCTATGGGGATAATAATTAGTAGCGTGCACCGTTTAGAGAGCCTACGCTATAGCACATACCGTATGCTGTAGGCTGCTAGTGATGTCGATTTTTGTTTTTATTTGGGTGTTTCTGACTGTTTTAGTCAAAATTTGGATCAAACTAGGATTAATATTGGTAAGAATGCCTACCATAACACAATAAATTCAAGTGAGAATCCTTTATAATACTGTTTTTCCAATTTTGATGGAACTTGGTACACTTTATGTTCTTGAGGTAAGGGTGTGCAAGACACATTTTTCGAGATTATTAGATAAGGCGTTGCCATTGTAACCACAATTTGCACCAAAATATGAAAATGTTGTGGAGCAAACTACTTTTACAGTTGTTGAGCAATTTTGATGAAACTTGGTACACGTTATGTTCTTGATGTAAGGGTGTGCAAGACACATTTTCGTGAAAGTTAGATAAGGCGTTGCCATGGTAACCACAATTGGCACCAAAAATATGAAAATCATGTGGAGCGAACTACTTCTACAGTTTTTGAGCAATTTTGATGGAACTTGGTACACTTTATGTTCTTGAGGTAAGGGTGTGCAAGACACATTTTTCGAGAATATTAGATAAGGCGTTGCTATTGTAACCACAATTTACACCAAAATATGAACATTTTGTGGAGCAAACTACTTCCACAGTTTTTGAGCAATTTTTATGAAACTTGAAACACTGAATGTTCTTGGGGGAAGGGTGTGCAAGACAGATTTTGTATGAATATTAGGTAAGGCGTTGCCATTTGCTACTTTTTCGTCTCCAGCGATCCTCGGAATACATAAGAAAATTGTGTCTTGCTCACCCTTACCCCAATTTTGTTTTCATAAAATAAATCATAAACAATACTTAAGTGCTTATTATCTGTATTTTTATGCTGGATTTGGCATTAAGGTAATGCTATCTTCCATAATAAGCCCAAATTCTGGATAAATCTGGTAAATAATGACTTTTGTTGATTATTCAGTGCAAAGCATGCATATCTGGAATCCTTGAGACAAGACAATTGAAAAATATGTATTCTTTGTTCAAGGCTCATTTTATTAATTTTTCGCTGCATCAATTTTTTTTTCTTTCTGTTGATAGATCTACCATGATATAGATATATATAAAAAAAATAGGAAATTTCATGCAATCGTTTTAATTTTATCTTAGATTGAAATCATGGTGTTTAGTGTGTAAGTCTATGGGGATAATAATTAGTAGCGTGCACCGTTTAGAGAGACTACGCTATAGCACATACCGTATGCTGTAGGCTGCTAGTGATTTCGATTTTTGTTTTTATTTGGGTGTTTCTGACTGTTTTATTCAAAATTCGGATCAAACTAGGATTAATATTGGTAAGAATGCCTACCATAACACAATAAAATCAAGTGAGAATCCTTTATAATACTGTTTTTCTAATTTTGATGGAACTTGGCACACTTTATGTTCTTGAGGTAAAGGTGTGCAAGACACATTTTTCGAGAATATTAGATAAGGCGTTGCCATTGTAACCACAATTTGCATCAAAATATGAACGTTTTGTGGAGCAAAATACTTCCACAGTTTTTGAGCAATATTTATGAAACTTGACACACTGAATGTTCTTGAGGTAAGGGTGTGCAAGACAGATTTTGTGTGAATATTAGATAAGGCGTTGCCATTTGCTACTTTTTCGTCTCCAGCGATCCTCGGAATACATACGAAAAATGTGTCTTGCTCACCCTTACCCCAATTTAGTTCAGAAAATAAATCATAAACAATACTTAGGTGCTTATTATCTGTATTTTTATGCTGGATTTGGCATTAAGGTAATGCTATCTTCCATAATAAGCCCAAATTCTGGATAAATCTGGTAAATAATGACTTTTGTTGAATATTCAGTGCAAAGCATGCATATCTGGAATCCTTGAGACAAGACAATTGAAAAATATGTATTCTTTGTTCAGGGCTCATTTTATTAATTTTCCGCTGCATCAATTTTTTTTCTTTCTGTTGATAGATCTACCATGATATAGAGATATATAAAAAAAAATAGGAAACTTCATGCAATCGTTTTAATTTTATCTTAGATTGAAATCATGGTGTTTAGTGTGTAAGTCTATGGGGATAATAATTAGTAGCGTGCACCGTTTAGAGAGACTACGCTATAGCACATACCGTATGCTGTAGGCTGCTAGTGATGTCGATTTTTGTTTTTATTTGGGTGTTTCTGACTGTTTTATTCAAAATTCGGATCAAACTAGGATTAATATTGGTAAGAATGCTTACCATAACACAATAAAATCAAGTGAGAATCCTTTATAATACTGTTTTTCCAATTTTGATGGAACTTGGTACACTTTATGTTCTTGAGGTAAGGGTGTGCAAGACACATTTTTCGAGAATATTAGATAAGGCGTTGCCATTGTAACCACAATTTGCACCAAAATATGAAAATGTTGTGGAGCAAACTACTTTTACAGTTGTTGAGCAATTTTGATGAAACTTGGTACACGTTATGTTCTTGATGTAAGGGTGTGCAAGACACATTTTCGTGAAAGTTAGATAAGGCGTTGCCATGGTAACCACAATTGGCACCACAAATATGAAAATCATGTGGAGCGAACTACTTCTACAGTTTTTGAGCAATTTTGATGGAACTTGGTACACTTTATGTTCTTGAGGTAAGGGTGTGCAAGACACATTTTTCGAGAATATTAGATAAGGCGTTGCTATTGTAACCACAATTTACACCAAAATATGAACATTTTGTGGAGCAAACTACTTCCACAGTTTTTGAGCAATTTTTATGAAACTTGACACACTGAATGTTCTTGAGGTAAGGGTGTGCAAGACAGATTTTGTATGAATATTAGGTAAGGCGTTGCCATTTGCTACTTTTTCGTCTCCAGCGATCCTCGGAATACATAAGAAAATTGTGTCTTGCTCACCCTTACCCCAATTTTGTTTTCATGAAATAAATCATAAACAATACTTAAGTGCTTATTATCTGTATTTTTATGCTGGATTTGGCATTAAGGTAATGCTATCTTCCATAATAAGCCCAAATTCTGGATAAATCTGGTAAATAATGACTTTTGTTGATTATTCAGTGCAAAGCATGCATATCTGGAATCCCTGAGACAAGACAATTGAAAAATATGTATTCTTTGTTCAAGGCTCATTTTATTAATTTTCCGCTGCATCAATTTTTGTTTCTTTCTGTTGATAGATCTACCATGATATAGAGATATATAAAAAAATAGGAAACTTCATGCAATCGTTTTAATTTTATCTTAGATTGAAATCATGGTGTTTAGTGTGTAAGTCTATGGGGATAATAATTAGTAGTGTGCACCGTTTAGAGAGACTACGCTATAGCACATACCGTATGCTGTAGGCTGCTAGTGATGTCGATTTTTGTTTTTATTTGGGTGTTTCTGACTGTTTTATTCAAAATTCGGATCAAACTAGGATTAATATTGGTAAGAATGCCTACCATAACACAATAAAATCAAGTGAGAATCCTTTATAATACTGTTTTTCCAATTTTGATGGAACTTGGTACACTTTATGTTCTTGAGGTAAGGGTGTGCAAGACACATTTTTCGAGAATATTAGATAAGGCGTTGCTATTGTAACCACAATTTACACCAAAATATGAACATTTTGTGGAGCAAACTACTTCCACAGTTTTTGAGCAATTTTGATGAAACTTGGTACACCTTATGTTCTTGATGTAAGGGTGTGCAAGACACATTTTCGTGAAAGTTAGATAAGGCGTTGCCATGGTAACAACAATTGGCACCAAAAATATGAAAATCATGTGGAGCGAACTACTTCTACAGTTTTTGAGCAATTTTGATGGAACTTGGTACACTTTATGTTCTTGAGGTAAGGGTGTGCAAGACACATTTTTCGAGAATATTAGATAAGGCGTTGCTATTGTAACCACAATTTACACCAAAATATGAACATTTTGTGGAGCAAACTACTTCCACAGTTTTTGAGCAATTTTTATGAAACTTGACACACTGAATGTTCTTGAGGTAAGGGTGTGCAAGACAGATTTTGTATGAATATTAGGTAAGGCGTTGCCATTTGCTACTTTTTCGTCTCCAGCGATCCTCGGAATACATAAGAAAATTGTGTCTTGCTCACCCTTACCCCAATTTCGTTTTCATAAAATAAATCATAAACAATACTTAAGTGCTTATTATCTGTATTTTTATGCTGGATTTGGCATTAAGGTAATGCTATCTTCCATAATATGCCCAAATTCTGGATAAATCTGGTAAATAATGACTTTTGTTGATTATTCAGTGCAAAGCATGCATATCTGGAATCCTTGAGACAAGACAATTGAAAAATATGTATTCTTTGTTCAAGGCTCATTTCATTAATTTTCCGCTGCATCAATTTTTTTTCTTTCTGTTGATAGATCTACCATGATATAGAGATATATAAAAAAAATAGGAAACTTCATGCAATCGTTTTAATTTTATCTTAGATTGAAATCATGGTGTTTAGTGTGGAAGTCTATGGGGATAATAATTAGTAGCGTGCACCCTTTAGAGAGACTACGCTATAGCACATACCGTATGCTGTAGGCTGCTAGTGATGTCGATTTTTGTTTTTATTTGGGTGTTTCTAACTGTTTTATTCAAAATTCGGATCAAACTAGGATTAATATTGGTAAGAATGCCTACCATAACACAATAAAATCAAGTGAGAATCCTTTATAATACTGTTTTTCTAATTTTGATGGAACTTGGCACACTTTATGTTCTTGAGGTAAAGGTGTGCAAGACACATTTTTCGAGAATATTAGATAAGGCGTTGCCATTGTAACCACAATTTGCATCAAAATATGAACATTTTGTGGAGCAAACTACTTCCACAGTTTTTGAGCAATTTTTATGAAACTTGACACACTGAATGTTCTTGAGGTAAGGGTGTGCAAGACAGATTTTGTATGAATATTAGGTAAGGCGTTGCCATTTGCTACTTTTTCGTCTCCAGCGATCCTCGGAATACATAAGAAAATTGTGTCTTGCTCACCCTTACCCCAATTTTGTTTTCATGAAATAAATCATAAACAATACTTAAGTGCTTATTATCTGTATTTTTATGCTGGATTTGGCATTAAGGTAATGCTATCTTCCATAATAAGCCCAAATTCTGGATAAATCTGGTAAATAATGACTTTTGTTGATTATTCAGTGCAAAGCATGCATATCTGGAATCCTTGAGACAAGACAATTGAAAAATATGTATTCTTTGTTCAAGGCTCATTTTATTAATTTTCCGCTGCATCAATTTTGTTTCTTTCTGTTGATAGATCTACCATGATATAGAGATATATAAAAAAATAGGAAACTTCATGCAATCGTTTTAATTTTATCTTAGATTGAAATCATGGTGTTTAGTGTGGAAGTCTATGGGGATAATAATTAGTAGCGTGCACCGTTTAGAGAGCCTACGCTATAGCACATACCGTATGCTGTAGGCTGCTAGTGATGTCGATTTTTGTTTTTATTTGGGTGTTTCTGACTGTTTTAGTCAAAATTTGGATCAAACTAGGATTAATATTGGTAAGAATGCCTACCATAACACAATAAATTCAAGTGAGAATCCTTTATAATACTGTTTTTCCAATTTTGATGGAACTTGGTACACTTTATGTTCTTGAGGTAAGGGTGTGCAAGACACATTTTTCGAGATTATTAGATAAGGCGTTGCCATTGTAACCACAATTTGCACCAAAATATGAAAATGTTGTGGAGCAAACTACTTTTACAGTTGTTGAGCAATTTTGATGAAACTTGGTACACGTTATGTTCTTGATGTAAGGGTGTGCAAGACACATTTTCGTGAAAGTTAGATAAGGCGTTGCCATGGTAACCACAATTGGCACCAAAAATATGAAAATCATGTGGAGCGAACTACTTCTACAGTTTTTGAGCAATTTTGATGGAACTTGGTACACTTTATGTTCTTGAGGTAAGGGTGTGCAAGACACATTTTTCGAGAATATTAGATAAGGCGTTGCTATTGTAACCACAATTTACACCAAAATATGAACATTTTGTGGAGCAAACTACTTCCACAGTTTTTGAGCAATTTTTATGAAACTTGAAACACTGAATGTTCTTGGGGGAAGGGTGTGCAAGACAGATTTTGTATGAATATTAGGTAAGGCGTTGCCATTTGCTACTTTTTCGTCTCCAGCGATCCTCGGAATACATAAGAAAATTGTGTCTTGCTCACCCTTACCCCAATTTTGTTTTCATAAAATAAATCATAAACAATACTTAAGTGCTTATTATCTGTATTTTTATGCTGGATTTGGCATTAAGGTAATGCTATCTTCCATAACAAGCCCAAATTCTGGATAAATCTGGTAAATAATGACTTTTGTTGATTATTCAGTGCAAAGCATGCATATCTGGAATCCTTGAGACAAGACAATTGAAAAATATGTATTCTTTGTTCAAGGCTCATTTTATTAATTTTTCGCTGCATCAATTTTTTTTTCTTTCTGTTGATAGATCTACCATGATATAGATATATATAAAAAAAATAAGAAATTTCATGCAATTGTTTTAATTTCATCTTAGATTGAAATCATGGTGTTTAGTGTGTAAGTCTATGGGGATAATAATTAGTAGCGTGCACCGTTTAGAGAGACTACGCTATAGCACATACCGTATGCTGTAGGCTGCTAGTGATTTCGATTTTTGTTTTTATTTGGGTGTTTCTGACTGTTTTATTCAAAATTCGGATCAAACTAGGATTAATATTGGTAAGAATGCCTACCATAACACAATAAAATCAAGTGAGAATCCTTTATAATACTGTTTTTCTAATTTTGATGGAACTTGGCACACTTTATGTTCTTGAGGTAAAGGTGTGCAAGACACATTTTTCGAGAATATTAGATAAGGCGTTGCCATTGTAACCACAATTTGCATCAAAATATGAACGTTTTGTGGAGCAAAATACTTCCACAGTTTTTGAGCAATATTTATGAAACTTGACACACTGAATGTTCTTGAGGTAAGGGTGTGCAAGACAGATTTTGTGTGAATATTAGATAAAGCGTTGCCATTTGCTACTTTTTCGTCTCCAGCGATCCTCGGAATACATACGAAAAATGTGTCTTGCTCACCCTTACCCCAATTTAGTTCAGAAAATAAATCATAAACAATACTTAGGTGCTTATTATCTGTATTTTTATGCTGGATTTGGCATTAAGGTAATGCTATCTTCCATAATAAGCCCAAATTCTGGATAAATCTGGTAAATAATGACTTTTGTTGAATATTCAGTGCAAAGCATGCATATCTGGAATCCTTGAGACAAGACAATTGAAAAATATGTATTCTTTGTTCAGGGCTCATTTTATTAATTTTCCGCTGCATCAATTTTTTTTCTTTCTGTTGATAGATCTACCATGATATAGAGATATATAAAAAAAAATAGGAAACTTCATGCAATCGTTTTAATTTTATCTTAGATTGAAATCATGGTGTTTAGTGTGTAAGTCTATGGGGATAATAATTAGTAGCGTGCACCGTTTAGAGAGACTACGCTATAGCACATACCGTATGCTGTAGGCTGCTAGTGATGTCGATTTTTGTTTTTATTTGGGTGTTTCTGACTGTTTTATTCAAAATTCGGATCAAACTAGGATTAATATTGGTAAGAATGCTTACCATAACACAATAAAATCAAGTGAGAATCCTTTATAATACTGTTTTTCCAATTTTGATGGAACTTGGTACACTTTATGTTCTTGAGGTAAGGGTGTGCAAGACACATTTTTCGAGAATATTAGATAAGGCGTTGCCATTGTAACCACAATTTGCACCAAAATATGAAAATGTTGTGGAGCAAACTACTTTTACAGTTGTTGAGCAATTTTGATGAAACTTGGTACACGTTATGTTCTTGATGTAAGGGTGTGCAAGACACATTTTCGTGAAAGTTAGATAAGGCGTTGCCATGGTAACCACAATTGGCACCACAAATATGAAAATCATGTGGAGCGAACTACTTCTACAGTTTTTGAGCAATTTTGATGGAACTTGGTACACTTTATGTTCTTGAGGTAAGGGTGTGCAAGACACATTTTTCGAGAATATTAGATAAGGCGTTGCTATTGTAACCACAATTTACACCAAAATATGAACATTTTGTGGAGCAAACTACTTCCACAGTTTTTGAGCAATTTTTATGAAACTTGACACACTGAATGTTCTTGAGGTAAGGGTGTGCAAGACAGATTTTGTATGAATATTAGGTAAGGCGTTGCCATTTGCTACTTTTTCGTCTCCAGCGATCCTCGGAATACATAAGAAAATTGTGTCTTGCTCACCCTTACCCCAATTTTGTTTTCATGAAATAAATCATAAACAATACTTAAGTGCTTATTATCTGTATTTTTATGCTGGATTTGGCATTAAGGTAATGCTATCTTCCATAATAAGCCCAAATTCTGGATAAATCTGGTAAATAATGACTTTTGTTGATTATTCAGTGCAAAGCATGCATATCTGGAATCCCTGAGACAAGACAATTGAAAAATATGTATTCTTTGTTCAAGGCTCATTTTATTAATTTTCCGCTGCATCAATTTTTGTTTCTTTCTGTTGATAGATCTACCATGATATAGAGATATATAAAAAAATAGGAAACTTCATGCAATCGTTTTAATTTTATCTTAGATTGAAATCATGGTGTTTAGTGTGTAAGTCTATGGGGATAATAATTAGTAGTGTGCACCGTTTAGAGAGACTACGCTATAGCACATACCGTATGCTGTAGGCTGCTAGTGATGTCGATTTTTGTTTTTATTTGGGTGTTTCTGACTGTTTTATTCAAAATTCGGATCAAACTAGGATTAATATTGGTAAGAATGCCTACCATAACACAATAAAATCAAGTGAGAATCCTTTATAATACTGTTTTTCCAATTTTGATGGAACTTGGTACACTTTATGTTCTTGAGGTAAGGGTGTGCAAGACACATTTTTCGAGAATATTAGATAAGGCGTTGCTATTGTAACCACAATTTACACCAAAATATGAACATTTTGTGGAGCAAACTACTTCCACAGTTTTTGAGCAATTTTGATGAAACTTGGTACACCTTATGTTCTTGATGTAAGGGTGTGCAAGACACATTTTCGTGAAAGTTAGATAAGGCGTTGCCATGGTAACAACAATTGGCACCAAAAATATGAAAATCATGTGGAGCGAACTACTTCTACAGTTTTTGAGCAATTTTGATGGAACTTGGTACACTTTATGTTCTTGAGGTAAGGGTGTGCAAGACACATTTTTCGAGAATATTAGATAAGGCGTTGCTATTGTAACCACAATTTACACCAAAATATGAACATTTTGTGGAGCAAACTACTTCCACAGTTTTTGAGCAATTTTTATGAAACTTGACACACTGAATGTTCTTGAGGTAAGGGTGTGCAAGACAGATTTTGTATGAATATTAGGTAAGGCGTTGCCATTTGCTACTTTTTCGTCTCCAGCGATCCTCGGAATACATAAGAAAATTGTGTCTTGCTCACCCTTACCCCAATTTCGTTTTCATAAAATAAATCATAAACAATACTTAAGTGCTTATTATCTGTATTTTTATGCTGGATTTGGCATTAAGGTAATGCTATCTTCCATAATATGCCCAAATTCTGGATAAATCTGGTAAATAATGACTTTTGTTGATTATTCAGTGCAAAGCATGCATATCTGGAATCCTTGAGACAAGACAATTGAAAAATATGTATTCTTTGTTCAAGGCTCATTTCATTAATTTTCCGCTGCATCAATTTTTTTTCTTTCTGTTGATAGATCTACCATGATATAGAGATATATAAAAAAAATAGGAAACTTCATGCAATCGTTTTAATTTTATCTTAGATTGAAATCATGGTGTTTAGTGTGGAAGTCTATGGGGATAATAATTAGTAGCGTGCACCCTTTAGAGAGACTACGCTATAGCACATACCGTATGCTGTAGGCTGCTAGTGATGTCGATTTTTGTTTTTATTTGGGTGTTTCTAACTGTTTTATTCAAAATTCGGATCAAACTAGGATTAATATTGGTAAGAATGCCTACCATAACACAATAAAATCAAGTGAGAATCCTTTATAATACTGTTTTTCTAATTTTGATGGAACTTGGTACACTTTATGTTCTTGAGGTAAGGGTGTGCAAGACACATTTTTCGAGAATATTAGATAAGGCGTTGCCATTGTAACCACAATTTGCATCAAAATATGAACATTTTGTGGAGCAAAATACTTGCACAGTTTTTGAGCAATTTTTATGAAACTTGACACACTGAATGTTATTGAGGTAAGGGTGTGCAAGACAGATTTTGTGTGAATATTAGATAAGGCGTTGCCATTTGCTACTTTTTCGTCTCCAGCGATCCTCGGAATACATACGAAAAATGTGTCTTGCTCACCCTTACCCCAATTAAGTTCAGAAAATAAATCATAAACAATACTTAGGTGCTTATTATCTGTATTTTTATGCTGGATTTGGCATTAATGTAATGCTATCTTCCATAATAAGCCCAAATTCTGGATAAATCTGGTAAATAATGACTTTTTTTGATTATTCAGTGCAAAGCATGCATATCTGGAATCCTTGAGACAAAACAATTGAAAAATATGTATTCTTTGTTCAAGGCTCATTTCATTAATTTTCCGCTGCATCAATTTTTTTTCTTTCTGTTGATAGATCTACCAGGATTAATATTGGTAAGAATGCCTACCATAACACAATAAAATCAAGTGAGAATCCTTTATAATACTGTTTTTCCAATTTTGATGGAACTTGGTACACTTTATGTTCTTGAGGTAAGGGTGTGCAAGACACATTTTTCGAGAATATTAGATAAGGCGTTGCCATTGTAACCACAATTTGCACCAAAATATGAAAATGTTGTGGAGCAAACTACTTTTACAGTTGTTGAGCAATTTTGATGAAACTTGGTACACGTTATGTTCTTGATGTAAGGGTGTGCAAGACACATTTTCGT
This sequence comes from Echinarachnius parma, assembly GCA_037951105.1. Taxonomy (NCBI): domain Eukaryota; kingdom Metazoa; phylum Echinodermata; class Echinoidea; order Clypeasteroida; family Echinarachniidae; genus Echinarachnius; species Echinarachnius parma. The sequence continues at coordinate 93,421 of JBAMJV010011751.1, forward strand.
GAAAGTTAGATAAGGCGTTGCCATGGTAACCACAATTGGCACCAAAAATATGAAAATCATGTGGAGCGAACTACTTCTACAGTTTTTGAGCAATTTTGATGGAACTTGGTACACTTTATGTTCTTGAGGTAAGGGTGTGCAAGACACATTTTTCGAGAATATTAGATAAGGCGTTGCTATTGTAACCACAATTTACACCAAAATATGAACATTTTGTGGAGCAAACTACTTCCACAGTTTTTGAGCAATTTTTATGAAACTTGACACACTGAATGTTCTTGGGGGAAGGGTGTGCAAGACAGATTTTGTATGAATATTAGGTAAGGCGTTGCCATTTGCTACTTTTTCGTCTCCAGCGATCCTCGGAATACATAAGAAAATTGTGTCTTGCTCACCCTTACCCCAATTTTGTTTTCATAAAATAAATCATAAACAATACTTAAGTGCTTATTATCTGTATTTTTATGCTGGATTTGGCATTAAGGTAATGCTATCTTCCATAATAAGCCCAAATTCTGGATAAATCTGGTAAATAATGACTTTTGTTGATTATTCAGTGCAAAGCATGCATATCTGGAATCCTTGAGACAAGACAATTGAAAAATATGTATTCTTTGTTCAAGGCTCATTTTATTAATTTTTCGCTGCATCAATTTTTTTTTCTTTCTGTTGATAGATCTACCATGATATAGAGATATATAAAAAAAATAGGAAATTTCATGCAATCGTTTTAATTTTATCTTAGATTGAAATCATGGTGTTTAGTGTGTAAGTCTATGGGGATAATAATTAGTAGCGTGCACCGTTTAGAGAGACTACGCTATAGCACATACCGTATGCTGTAGGCTGCTAGTGATGTCGATTTTTGTTTTTATTTGGGTGTTTCTGACTGTTTTATTCAAAATTCGGATCAAACTAGGATTAATATTGGTAAGAATGCCTACCATAACACAATAAAATCAAGTGAGAATCCTTTATAATACTGTTTTTCTAATTTTGATGGAACTTGGCACACTTTATGTTCTTGAGGTAAAGGTGTGCAAGACACATTTTTCGAGAATATTAGATAAGGGGTTGCCATTGTAACCACAATTTGCATCAAAATATGAACGTTTTGTGGAGCAAAATACTTCCACAGTTTTTGAGCAATATTTATGAAACTTGACACACTGAATGTTCTTGAGGTAAGGGTGTGCAAGACAGATTTTGTATGAATATTAGGTAAGGCGTTGCCATTTGCTACTTTTTCGTCTCCAGCGATCCTCGGAATACATAAGAAAATTGTGTCTTGCTCACCCTTACCCCAATTTTGTTTTCATGAAATAAATCATAAACAATACTTAAGTGCTTATTATCTGTATTTTTATGCTGGATTTGGCATTAAGGTAATGCTATCTTCCATAATAAGCCCAAATTCTGGATAAATCTGGTAAATAATGACTTTTGTTGATTATTCAGTGCAAAGCATGCATATCTGGAATCCCTGAGACAAGACAATTGAAAAATATGTATTCTTTGTTCAAGGCTCATTTTATTAATTTTCCGCTGCATCAATTTTTGTTTCTTTCTGTTGATAGATCTACCATGATATAGAGATATATAAAAAAATAGGAAACTTCATGCAATCGTTTTAATTTTATCTTAGATTGAAATCATGGTGTTTAGTGTGTAAGTCTATGGGGATAATAATTAGTAGTGTGCACCGTTTAGAGAGACTACGCTATAGCACATACCGTATGCTGTAGGCTGCTAGTGATGTCGATTTTTGTTTTTATTTGGGTGTTTCTGACTGTTTTATTCAAAATTCGGATCAAACTAGGATTAATATTGGTAAGAATGCCTACCATAACACAATAAAATCAAGTGAGAATCCTTTATAATACTGTTTTTCCAATTTTGATGGAACTTGGTACACTTTATGTTCTTGAGGTAAGGGTGTGCAAGACACATTTTTCGAGAATATTAGATAAGGCGTTGCTATTG
>JBAMJV010011752.1:0-12500 GCA_037951105.1 Echinarachnius parma
TTATAACCTACTTGATATACTATTCCATTTGTGAAAACTGCTCAATTATGACATTTTCTATGTTTTTCATCATATTATCGTAAATATCGCCCTCACATAGTCACCTTAATAAATATTTATGATTAAATATTTTAGAGCTTGACCTGCTTGACACGTGTCCCAAATATGAAAGTGGTTGATTGAATAACAAAGGAATTAGAGAGGGGCCATATGAGCCCCCCATTAGGCCTGGGAACATCAAAATAGATAGGGCTTGATAGGGTTAAGCAATTGTCACAAAGTTCTGAAACAAATTTCAGTTTGGTAGTAGAATCAATTATCTCGGACATGCAAAACCACTTATAAGAAATGATAAATAGTGTTGGGTTACTTTCAATAGTCAAATTTCTGGTTGGTTTTGATATCTTCAATGATTAACGACTGTAATATTTAAACTACAGAAGCAAACAAACTCACAAGGTTTACTCCTGTTAGTGTCTACATTGGTCACGTGAGAAGGGTTTGGCTTAGTATATTGGAAAGTTCCTAAAGATATCAACGAGTAGATTAGTTATCATTTCACTTTTGGTAATGACTGTGATAGCACGGAAAGTATAATTTCATCCAAACAGTATTTGTTTTGACTGCATGGTGTTCCGCCCGTACACTTATGTGGGTGAGTAACTTATAAATGCTTATTATCACCTAGTTATATGGCGTTTATCGATTCTATCGATTCTATCGAAAATGTACTTCATGACATTTAACTCTGTAAGAAAATAATTTGATGGGCTGCAAACAAAGAAATCACGCATAACACGTTAGCTGCAAACAAATACATTACGCATAACATGTTGTGTTATTTTCGGACACTCTCGTGAAACAATTTTGATCGAACACTTTAAATGCTACATTTCGTTTTGCAAATCGCATTTTATTTGTACGATTTGTCCTAGGGATGTTAAATGTTTCAGTTCATATCATTATCAGACATTTCACTGTGGTGTTTATACTGTTCTCATTTGTATACCATTCGTATATCATTGTCTCGAAATCTTTCAAGCATGACAAGTGGTAAATATATTTAATGCAGACTGAAATATCACACAACCAAATGTTGAACACATTCGTTTAAATCAAGCTTTTAATAGTCTGTCCTATTTGCTTGTTTTAATATAGAATGTTATCATGGCTAATTCAGATATCATTAGTGTTATCCATCATTATAATTATAATTTGTATAAATATATTTTCGTTACTCTGTCTGTTATACGTTATTTTTGTTGTCAATTTTCAGGTTCACATCCAGTGCCGATAAAACCATGGAAATGTCATGTAGACTCGTTTACCTTCTACTCATCATAGCTATGTGTGAAGTGGAAGAGGCGAACAATTCCACTATTGGTGGAAAAACTTTCTCTGGTCGCTTACATAAGCCCCATGTACAGATAGGTCGCTCCACGCGAGCATCGTGTCAGTGTGACATGGGTGATAAATCAGTGATGTGTGAAGGTAAACAACTCAGAAGTGTTCCAAATTATTTTCCTGAACAATGTACAATGAAGCTTTACCTGCAACACAACGACATCAGAGTTCTTTTGAACACTTCGTTTGAACCCTATCCGAATCTCATAACGTTGGATGTTTCGATCAACAATCTGAATACCATTGAGTCAGCCGCCTTCCAGCCACTTAAACATCTGGAGTCATTGGATCTGTCTGAAAATCATAATCTGGTAATACCAAGCAGTGTCCCTTTCCGACCCCTTACAACACTCGTTTTATTAAAACTCAATTCATGCTACTTGGACGATTTCCCCAACGATTTAATGGACTGGTTTCCAAATTTGAAATATCTCGATTTATCGGCAAACCGTCTAAGCTCCTTAAATGTTTCTCGATGTAAGACTGACCAACTGAATGAAGTGCTTCTCAACATTAACGAGTTCCAAGATCTGACTCCAGATACATTCATGTTCGTTTGTCCCATCAAATTAATCACGCTGTTAGTGAACCCGATCCGTTACATTTCGGAAGATGCAATAGCAGCATTGCCTGTCGACAAACTTGTGCTAGGAATGCAGTTCGCTCCAACTACATCTATGTTGTTAAACCTCACAAGTGGTGTTGCAAGGTCAACTATTAGCGCATTCTTCCTTTCAGACATAGAGTTGCGTGATGGCATTCCAATTGGAGTATTCAGACCTTTATATGACCACTCATTGGACATCCTATCCATCTGTAGCAGTGGAGATATTTCCCTCTACAAAAATGTCTTCATTGGTTTGAAATGTACGAAGTTAATATTAACCGATAATTTCATTGAAGAAATTGAACCAGAATATTTCCTAGGAATATCTGGTCTACTAGTGTTGGTATTGAGCGATAATCATATAAAGCGTATTCATTTACATAATATTACTTGGGAGAGTAATATAGTGAAGTTGGATCTCTCGGGAAATAAACTATCCGGCATTGATGGTTCTCAGTTCCGTGGTCTTAGCAATTTAAAGGAGTTGAATCTTAGCCGTAATGTGGACCTACTTGTGTTGGACTTACTCTCGCATAACGGATTTGACAGCCTTGAGAAACTTGATGTTACAGGGACGGGGATAGAGTACATTGGGTTGTCGTCTGGCCTTTCCGAATGCCTCTTTGCTGACCACATACCTAGAGAAGTCGACCCTTTCATACCTGGCCAAACGTTTGATAATACAATGAAGCTAGACTTCATTGACGTCAGTAACTCGGAACTTAACAGGGTAAATCTTTGGGACACCGATAATAGTATATCTTTGTTCCGTGGATTAATTCATCTGAGACAGCTTTATCTGAGCAACAACCCTCTGGCGAATTTGCCAGATAATGTTTTTGAGGATAACTCGTTGCTTGCTTACCTAATGATGGACAACTGCAAAATCTATGGTATTACTGCGAAGGTGTTTAAGGGATTGCAATCTCTCGTCTATTTAGATTTGAATGGGAATAATTTACTCATAGTATCAGCCAAAGCGCTTACCTATATACCGGCTCTAGTTATTCTGAAAATCAATGATAACAAACTTATGTTTGTAGAGGAAGGAGCCGTCGAGAGGGTCCAATTTCTCAAAAAATTGAGTCTGTCGAATAATCGGTTGGTGGCATTTAACCGCAGCACATGGAACACTTTGATGAATTACGATCTGGAATACATGGATGTTTCTGGAAACCCGTTTGCATGTCAGTGCAACTATGACTGGCTATATGACCTCGCCAACTCGTCTGAAAATGTTCTACACCAAAATGAAACGATTTGCTCGATCGATTCCTTGACCCAATTGCGAGGAAAGCCTTTGTTGGAGTTCGATCCGAGTAAATATTGCGTTCAACAAAATATTGTACTTATTTCCACCCTCCCTTTCGGTGGTCTCGCCTTGCTTATTTGTCTGCTGCTCGCTTTCCACAACAGATGGTTGATTAGGTACAAACTATTCTTGGTGAAACTGGCAGTCATTGGCTACAGAGAAATGAAAGACGCACGAGAACACGACGAGTTTATCTATGATCTCAACATAATGTTTACTGAAGACGACGAGGTGTGGGCCAGAGAGAACCTGCGACCTACTCTAGAAGAGCGTCTTCCCGATTACGACTGGTATTCCTTCGGGGATGAGGACCTCAGCGTTGGTATGCACTACATGGAGGCAGTTCACTACGCCGTGGAGCATAGCTACAAGACTATTCTGCTCCTCAGCAGAAGTGCTGTCCGGGACAACTGGTTTCTCATCAAGTTTCGCACCGCTATGGATCACGTACATTACGAAAACACCATCGTCATTTTTCTAGAGGATATCCCTGAGGACGAGATCCCGTACCTGGTTCGTCTGTATCTTAGCGACCGCAAATCGTATATGAGATGGCCCGAAGATGTCAGGGGACGCGAATACTTCTGGAACGAACTTACAAAGGTTGTCACTTTAAATTGATATATAATCCTCTGATACCACCAGAATAATTTTTGACAAACATTTCGCAAGTATTTCTAGAGTAGATCATATCTATACATTCAGAATTGCAGATATGTTTGAGACTTGTTACAAAATATCCTCATAGCCTTATTCGTACAAACCGGAATATTTATGTCAGTGGTGTAGTACAGTCAAACCTGTCTATAGCGACCACTCAAGCGACCGGCGATATGCGGTCGCTATAGCCAGTTGGTCGCATCAGACAGGATGGGGGCCATTTTTAATTTATGGTCGCATATCGTGACTATTATGCACATGTGTAATTAATTGACATCTGTACACGCACATTTCGATAGTTAGTTACATTTAGTATTTGTTGCATAAATAACCACAAACAAATTGAAATTATATATCAATGGCGTTATATTTAAAATGATATTAGTGTACTATCTTTCCAGTGATATTGAAATTACAAAATATGTCAATGTGCCATTTATAATGTTTTTCATCATGACAGAATCAGCTACGCTAATGCACATTATAGTTTTCTATAGAATTCTGAAGTAAAAATGCAAGGAGCGCCAGGATTATCATTAAAAAGAGTGAGAAAACTCCCTCTCGGTGATTAAAATTTGTTAGTGATGTCGTGATGTAGTATAGTGCCTTTGTTCAACGCATATCTGTATCAGCACCAGGTACTGAAGAACTTGAATATTCTTTGTTTATGAGTTGAAGCACTTTTTGTCGGTAATTTAGCCTCTGTCTGAAGTTCATTGTCATTTTAAAAGCTTGTTTTATGCATCGACATGTTCAGAATTGGAGCCTTGAGCGACCAGAGGCAAGAGATTTGATGCCTTGGGCGCTTAAGCGCTAATTTTGTGGTCGCTATACACAGATTTATATGTGTGTCGGGACCCAAATAGGGTGGTCGCTGGTCGCGGTAGGCAGGTGGACGCATTACGCAGGTCGCTTAACACATGATTTTTCACGGGGGGACCAGAGAGCGGTCGTTATAAGCAGGTGGTCGCTATAGACAGGTGGTCGCATTGGCAGGTTTGACTGTACCTATTAAAGGGACTTAGTAACATTAACAATCGTCGGTCACGACTCATCACGGCGGGGTAAGCGCATCGTAGAAAGTGGAGAAATCACTCATGCATGTTACCTGTTTCGAACATTTAACGTTGAACAAATTATCGGTTTGACCGTTCGTTTTTCACAATCGATCGTGGAAATAGCGTTATCAACAAACAATATAACGCATGCGCAGTGTACTGTTATTCCTCGGCCAATCAGAAAAGCTTTCGTATCGCGGCATGTAGCCTAGTCAAATAGTCGTACCGATACGTACAGTAAAATTTGTACAAAGCCACTCCAGTTTCGTACAATTGCATGCAAGTTAACCCGGCGGGCTAGCTGGCATGACCCCCTCGATCACAATGAAGAGCGGTAATTTCAGTCCTCGCTGGTCGGGCGATATCGACCCACCTGCTCATTCATCCTGCCCGATCGTTACCGCAACATTGATCTATACACAATGAACTTCGCACCGGTAAGCCGCACAGCGCGATTCAATACAGTAGGATGCGGTAGGCTGTACACGATGCGCTTTGATTATGCAAGGCGCGATTCAATGCGGTATTATACAGTAGGTCGCGCACGCTATCCGGAAATGAACACAACGTACATATCCAGTACAACTCTATTCAGGTCAGTCTGACCAATCACAGCGCTTTCCGCTCGGGCTCAGCTAGCTCGCACACCGCTCACAATAACAGCGGTCGGGTGCCGCTCAATCAATGCACAAACGATCGATCATGCAGCCAGCGATGATAAACCGAGTTTCAGGCCGAAACCGAATTGAAGGTTGCTCAGAAAAATCATTATTTTCGGTATAAAACAATCGAATTAGGACATGAAATTTTCAGAGAATGTAGATGACACATGTAAGTATCAAATTCCGTAAAGTTGAAATTTTCAGCCAAAGACAATTTTTTATGATTTTGGTGCTCTATGTACTAAACCCCCATTGCAACTTTACACCCCAACTGACAGACAGAGACACATATTTGTTAAGTTGCAAGAGGTTTTGGATATAATCCCCAATGAATCAACGTGTATTTCGTCTTTCAAAACAGCCAACGTAAAATGTTCGAAAAAGGTAACATGCATCAGTGATTTCTCCATTGTCTACGATGCGCTTACCCCGCCGTGATGAGTCGTGAGCGACGATTAACACGGTACAAAAGGCACAAAATAGAAGCATCGGACAATCCCCAGGGGCCAACTTTTGGAGGCGCAAATGTCCCCTTTATCCACGGATACACCCAGGGAGACTCATATTTTTGGATTTGTTACATTCTCCTCTAAATATTCATATGTTCAACAATCAGTACGCTTTTCGATGCACAAAAGACCTCTGGGCTGCCGGTCTACTTCTACTCATCATAGCGATGTGTGGACTGGAAGGGGCTTACACCTACACCAATGAGTGCAAAGAAACCCTCTGTGGTTGGTTTGATAAGCCCCATATACAGAAGGGTAGCTTCACTCGAACAACATGTCAGTGGAACCAGGGTGATAAATCAGTGGTGTGTAAAGGCTTCCACCTCAGAACTGTTCCAAGCGATTTACCTCACAGTTACGTTTAGTTATACCTACAATGTAACGAGATCAGTGTTCTGTTGAACACTTCTTTTGAACCCTATCCGAAACTGAAAATGTTGGATCTGCATTGCAACGACCTTAAAACGATACAATCGCAGCTTTCCAGCCTCTCAAACATCTGGAGTACTTGTTTCTGACTGGAAATATCAATCTGGTAATACTCAGCAGTGCCCCATTTCAACCCCTTGAAACACTCATGTCATTAGAAATGAATTTATGCAACCTGCAAGACTTGCCAAACGATTTAATGGACTGGTTTCCACATTTGGAATATCTTGTTCTACAGGAAAACAATCTAAGCTAATTGAATGTTTCTCGATGTAAGACAGACCGACTGAATAAAGTAAAACTTAGCGGAAACAATTTCCTAGATCTGACTCCAGATACATTCATGTTTATTTGTCCAATGGAAGTAATCTGGCTGCTCCAAAACCCGATCCGTTACATTTCGGAAGACGTAATAGCAGCATTGCCTGTTCAAGCACTTGCGCTAGGGATAAAATTCGCTGTAAGTGCATCGATGTTTAAAAACCTCACACGTGGTGTTGCAAGGTCAAATATTAGCAGTCTCTTGCTTACAGACATGAAGTTTGGTCATGGCATTCCAGATGAAGTATTCCAACCTTTACATGATTACCCATTATACCGACTATCCATCGACAGCAGCTGGGATCTCTCGCTCCGTAAAAACGTATTATTTTGGTTAAGCTGTCTTAGTTTGGTAATAACTCGTAGTTGCATCAAAGAAATCGAACCGGAATATTTCCGAGGAATGTCTCGTCTACGAGCATTGGAATTGCGTGATAACCAAATCAAGTATTTTAATCGACATAATACCACTTGGGAAAGTAATCTTCAGTATCTAAATATATCTCAAAATAAACTAGTACAATTTCATGGTTATCAGTTACGTGGCCTTAGCAATTTAAAGGCCTTGAATCTTAGCCATAATAGCGACCTGCTTCAATTGGACTTATTTTCATATGACGGGTTTGACAGCCTTGAAATAATCGATGTTACAGGAACGAAGATAGTAGTGCTTGGCTTGTCGTCTGGTCTTTCCAAATTTTATTTTGCTGATCGTAAAGTTGGGAGTTACAACCCTTTCATACCAGGCAAAACTTTTAACAACACAAAAAAACTAGAAATCATAGACGTCAGTCACTCGCAACTCAACAAAGGAATTCTCTGGGACCGAAGATCTTTGTTCCGAGGATTAATTAACCTTTCGGAACTGCGTCTGAGTAACAACCCTCTGACAAATTAGCCAGAAGGAGTATTCAAGGACAATTTGTCACTCGCTCACTTGATGATGGACAACTGTAAAATTTCGAGTATCTCCGGGAACGTTTTTCAGGGATTACAATCTCTCGTCTATTTAGATTTAAACGGGAATACTTTGCTGTTAATATCAAATTATACGCTTACCCATCTACGGCGTTTGGTGACTCTGGAAATCAATGATAACAAACTCATGTTTGTAGAGGAAGGAGCCGTGGAGTTGGTCCCACAACTCAGAAATTTGAGTCTGTCGAATAATCAGTTGGTGGCATTCAATCGAAGCACATGGAACACTCTGATGATATACAATTTCAATTACATCGATGTATCTGGAAACCCACTTGCATGTCGGGGTAGGTATGGCTGGCTGCATGACCTCACCAACTCGTCTGAAAATCGTTTACACCAAAATGAAACCCTTTGCTCAGACGATTTCTTGAGCCAACTGCGGGGAAAGCCTTTGTTTAAGTTTGATCCGAGTAAATATTGCGTTCCGCACATTGCACTGATTTTCTCTCTCCCTTTCGTCGCTCTCGCCTTGCTTGTTGGTCTGCTGCTCGCTTCCCACAACAGATGGTTGATCAGGTACAAACTATTGTTGGTGAAACTGGCAGTCATCGGCTACAAAGAATTCCGAGACGCGCGAGAACACGACGAGTTTATCTTTGATCTGAACATCATGTTTACTGAAGATGACACGGTGTGGGCCAGAGATCACTTACGACCTACTCTAGAAGAGCGTCTTCCCGATTACGACAGGTATTCGTTCGGTGATGAGGACCTCACCCTTGGCATGTACTACCTTGAGGCAGTACACTACGCCGTGGAGAATAGCTACAAGACCATCTTGCTCCTCAGCAGAAACGCTGTTCGGGACAACTGGTTTCTCATCAAGTTTCGCACCGCCATGGACCACGTCAATGACCAGCTCACAGAAATCACCGTCGTCATCTTTCTAGAAGATATTCCTGAGGACGAGATCCCATACCTGGTTCGTTAGTATCTTAGCGACCGCAGGCCGTATATGAGATGGCCCAAGGATGTCAGGGGCCACACATACTTCTGGAACGAGCTCACAAAGCTGTCCACTGTCAACTTAAGATATAACCCTTTGTTACCACCCGAATGATTTTGACAAACCCTGTCGAGTAGATACTGACCTGAAAAGTATCGTTACGTCTTGAACAGTCCTACAACACAGTAAACATACATAACATAAAAGTATGGACACTTGTGGAACAATTTTGGAAATCTAATTATTCAATTAAGAGATGAATAGTTAAGTGTTTTCAGTACCTGACGTCCAGCTATACAATGTTTGATATCAGCAGAATAATTAAATTAACATATAACCATGCTATTAAATTAGTATTTGGCAAAAAAAGACAATGAACGTGAACACTTATTAGATGCATATAACCTGACTTGCATTTAAGATATGTGTGAGGAGCAGTGATTCATCTGTTCATGTCTCACGCATAATGAAGCATACACATTTGGCGATAGGAGACGTTAATTACCCCGTTTACCACGACGAATGCTCTCTTAGACGAAATTGGTGGTCTATGGTCTATGAATTGCATAGGTTGTATTTCAAAGTGTATACAGTATATTGCATAAACTTATTCCGTTAATGAAGTCACACAGCGTCGCATCATCATAAGCTTGTCTTTGAAAGCAAACAGTACTGGTATATGGCCGCCACGAGATACAGTGGACTGACTAATGGAAGGGGTCAAGTGGAACCAAATAAATTAACAAAACAAGAATGGCTAACAAACGGAGTGTCCGCATAAATAAATGGCGTGACCAATCGATCTGTAAGAACATGCTTCGTCACCGACGATTTACAGATATACTTTGGGCATGAGCCTCGGCGGCGCCTATATTCCGATCCATTAGCCCTAGGTCACACGTCTATACTTATCTAGTGAAAGGTACAGAATAGGCTAGTCCTCCAGGACTCCGAGTGTTTAACTTTCCCTTCTCCATTTTTTAAATTTCGAGCGCTTGGCTAGTAGGCAGAAGATAATATTTTTAAAGTCTTTGACATGATCCGGTCGGCGTTCGAACCCCGGACATCCTGTACATAAGGCGGACACTCTAACCGCTATGCCACCAAGCTCAGTGTTAATACTAGTACTACCCAACTCAAATCGACTTGTTAAACTGTGCTATTCATTTATTGGGTCATGAGAAAAGATGTAGCAACAGTTATTGAATTGAATTGAATTTTATTTCCACTTTCATAAAAACAATATAATACATTTGTACAAGTATACAATAATACAAAATAACATTACATATTAAAAGTTTATTGCAAAAACAGGATAAAACAAGAAAAACAATCAAAGTACAGATTATGAAGAGTGGAAGGATTATCTGGAAGTTACACAGAACTTATAAATAGACAATCATCGGGGCAAGGGAATAAATGGTGTACATACAACGACAACATTTTTTTTTTTTTCTATTAGAAAAAAAAATGGGAATTACTAAAAAAATTAGTAAAACGAGAAAGAGAGAAGAAGAAAAAAACAATTATGTTGCATCTAAATTTGTAGCATTAGGTATGATTTTTTCATTACTTCTGTGTAAGGGGCAAAGGAGGGTTAGTTAATCTAAGGTCGAACTCGTTTGTATATATCACTGATATCTTTGATTAACTTGTTAAACTTGTTAACCATGTAATCACGTAAATAGTGTCAAGCATTTTATGGATAATGTATATCGGGTCCGTGTAACAAAGCACATTGATTATTTCTGTTTGAAAGATGTTGTTTATTGTAAGTTACAAGTGAACAATTATTTTCTAACAATTGTTACATTGCTTAGATGTTTATAATTTGTACATGTTTGTACATATTTTGGTAAAATTAACTAGGCTTGAACTAATAATGATTGTTTGCTTTCGTAGTTGTTTACAATTTGACGATACATCATGTGCATATTTAGGAAACACAATTATTGCTTGAACAAAATATCATTGTTTGGAATTGTAAAGACACATGGTAATATCAATACTAAATATGAAATACGATGGCACAAGTAGTCCTGATCACTCTTAACAATCCATGCACGAATTATGTAATGAGGTGATTTAATTATGTACTATTTCTATTACACACTTATAATATCTAAAATACACTAATTATGATTATTGGGTTGGTGGTATCGCTCTTGTTGTATAACAATAAATAAATACAATCTTAAATGAAAATCAGGCGAGATGTCTTAATGAATGCAAGTTAAATTTATATTGGCGAATTATGTTCTTATTCTGGATACAATGCTTCATCATACTTGACCGAAGTCTATAATTAAATAATTGATTTCCATATATTGTTGATACACACTCAAGTAATCTATGCCATAACTGTTTTAGTCGTATGTCAGTTCATACCCGCAAGTGCACTATCTGAAAATTGTCTTGTAGATAAAAAAAAAAATAGTAATTTGAATGAAAGTGTTATCCATTTTGTCGAACATAACGAGTTGTGTATTTATATTAATTAAGAGAGAAGAATACAATGTATGTTGTACAAAATAATACAGTAAGCTTTGTAATACAGAATGACATGTCGCACCTCAAAATTCCAGTAATACTAATTTAAAATAAAAATTTCACCACGATTATTCTGTAGTTGGATAATGTTATATTTACGTAAAATATGATAAATTCATTATACATTACCTTTCCTGCGTGTTTTCTTTTTCATCGTGAGTGATGTATTCTTCTCAGAATAATTCTACACACATCAATACACAGAAACTCCTGCATGATAACACAGGTCAGGATGTACCAAACACACAAAGACATACAGGCATAAAGTGGCGTAGCTACGGGGGGCACGGAGGGCGGGGGCACTGACGACCGTGCCACCCAATACTTGTTGTTAAACAATGCAAAACATAAGGGGACAATCAGTGTAAAACAATATACAAAGCAATACACAATTGAGCAGGCGCCCCCCCCCCCCCCCCCTTACCAATGAACCCAACGACGCTACGCCATTTCATGCATACATTCCCAAAACACACCTAATAATACTAAAGCAAGCAAGTGGACCTCCGAGTATAGCACACGAGATGTATAGTCTGCAAACATACGAGCATCAAATATATTATTGAACGCAGAATAAATGAATTTGAATTTTAAATACACACACATACTTGTATTTGGTGGAACTTGGGGATAGGTGTTTTTATTCCTTCAAATGAGGAAATGTTCAGGAAAGGTCCAATTACAGTATTTCAAGTAGTTTAGTAAATGGACCAACAATATTTAAAATATAATTTATTTCAATTAGAGTATTTCACATTCCAACTGGGGATGCTGAGGACACAGGTGTGACAGCTATATAAACATTTTACCGCTAAACTGGGGAAATGTGTTTAAATAATAGTTTTCCCAGTGAGAATGGGTTACACGAAGATGTAAGTCAAAAGCGTACCTGTCATGTGAACTGGGGAATGAATCCTACACGTAAAAGACCGTAAACAAAGAGGGGGCTAACATGAAATGAAGTTTAATCGTTTCAAATTTCCCTTTAAAGGGACTTTCCCTCTTTTGCAAGCCAAATTTCAAAAGTTGCGAGGTTATTGTTTTATATGAAAGAAAATGTC
>JBAMJV010011752.1:17500-46438 GCA_037951105.1 Echinarachnius parma
CATCAAAAAATAAACCATTATTTTGACCACTATCATTCCTCAAAGAATATAATTTTTCATAAAATGTCTTTATCTCTTTTAAAATGTCATTGTTATCCCTCGTAATTTCTCCATTTTCCTTATACATTTCTCTAATGACACTTTTCCTCTTATTTACTTTCAACAATTGTTCAAAATACTGAGTATTATTCTCCCCTTCTTCAAACCAAGCTGCTCTAGAACGAACTTTAATGCCCTGTCGAGAAAAATCATACAATTTATTCAACTTATCTTTTTTCAATTTAATACTATCAATAACAAACCTAGATGCCCCATCGACTAACTGATTTTCTAAATCCTTAATTTAAGTCTCCAACGTCTCTATTTCAAGTTTCCTTAATTTCGCCTTTTCACGTGAATATTTCATGGCGTATTCCCTCATTTTCATTTTCATAAAATCCCAAAATATAGGTTTTCCCGCTCAATTTTGCACTTTTCTCAATCGAATTCATTTAGGGGCATTCGAATTCGCGCGTTGCCGCAGTATCGTTGGTATCGGTTTTTCTAATTCCGAATAAGTGCAAGCGAATTCATGCATACGCATACGATTTCGCGAATAGACACAGAAGTTCATTTATGGGCAATCGATTTCGCGAATGTGCAGCCAAATGTAAACTTGGTTCATACAATTTAACGCGGCATGGCCGGTCATGCCTGATGAGCACGTTTGGAGCATTCGATTTCATTTCGGGGCAAACAATTGTAACATTTCGTCATTCATTTTAGATAACGCGGATGCTATGTACATATATGTACATTTGTGTATAAAGTAGGGGAGGGGGGGGGGGTACTTTCGGGGCCTTGGACTTTCATGGGAGACATATGTATGCATTTCTCAGTCGTCCGTAAATATACATACAAGTCTTCGTCCTGTTTTAATTGTCTGAATATATATATAATTATGATATGACACACGAAACTGGGAACAATAATGTTTTACTTTTGCCCTGGAAAGGACATTGTGCGGTTTGTTAAGTTTGAAAATTTTTACAAAATGATGTATTTACATGTATTTTGTTATCATCAAGATTTTCCAATTGTAATGTCATCTACATCCCCATTTAGCTTTAATGAACATTGATATACGCTTTAGCACGGAGCTATATAGGAGGCACAATCACCCCTCCCCACCCCTAATAAGTTGACAAACAATACATCATAAGCCAAAGGGGAATCTTTATAGAAAACAAAGATATACATGAAGCTTATAAGCATTTTATTTTATATATTTCCAGATGGCCAGGGTCCTTTTCCCCGAATTCCATTTTCTCATTCTCACCTTACAAGCAAAATTTACCTTTATCAAAATTATATTCCTTTTATAAATTTCACGAATAATTTATGACTTGATTTTTCCCAAATATAACATGCGTTGTCTGAATATGAATTAAGTTTACCTGAATACAAACGCCACTGCTTTTAGCCAATTTATTGCTGATCTATCTTTACATTTCTTAAATCGAAAGCAGTAATTTGAAAATTGGCTGCCCTTTCACGAATTCGATTGACCGAAGAGACGTCTACGTATACTACGTGTCAATTTGAACGACCATTGACGAAATGGTATGCGCTTTGTGCGAATTCGTTTGCTCCGGGCGTGATTTTGAATGCCTATTAACGAATTCGAATAATGCTTTGGTACGGCGATCGCAAATCGCGCGAATTCGTTTGCTCCTATTATCAATTCGATTGACACAATCGCGAAATTGAGCGGGAAAACCTATACTAATTTATTCGAAATCCTAGGTCCCCATTCATTTTTCAATTCAAATATTATATCATGCATCCCCTCAACAAAATGTTTATCCATACATAAACTATTATTAAATTTCCAATACGATTTTCCAAAAACAAACTTATCCACTAAATGCTGAAATTGTAATTTAATGCCCGAATGATCCGGTGTTATCGATACCAAAATTTCACACTTATTCACTAATTTTTCTAAACTACATGATATAAACCAATAATCTAAATGACTTTGGACTAAGGGCGACCTTTGTCTAAAAGTAAACTGTCTAACATTAGGATTCCTTTTCCTCCATATATCTTCTAAATCATATTTATTCAAAAAACTTTTTAATACCTCAATAAACCTAGATTTTAATACAATATTTGGCCCTTCATAATCCATGCCCCCTTCCATTATAGTGTTAAAATCTCCCCCTAATATTACCGAATAATCCTTATCAAAAACTTCACATATACTTTTATCTAGCTTATTCAAAAAATCAACCTGTAATTGTACTTTGTCTCTTGTAGGGAAATACACATTTCCCAACAAATATTTAACCCCTTGTATTTCCCCTTTAAATATAATGTACCTCCCTTCTTCATCTATTACACCTGCATCCCGTTTAAAATCTAAAAGGGGCGAAAATAAAATAAGAACACCTCTACTGTGGTTTGACCCATGGCTAAAGAACATTGGCCCGCCCCATTCCTTCTTCCACTGTTCTTCTACTTCTATAGTACTATATGTTTCCTGTAAAAAAGAAATATCAGATCCTTTACATTTACACCATTCAAAAATGCGTGTTCTTTTATCCTTATTCCGTAACCCTCTTACATTTAAAGTAATCCAAGAAAAAATTACCATTTTATTTTACAGGTATATGAAATCTTTATAATTACCGCGTGATCTGTATCCCCCGTGAGCATGTTTATACAAACAAAATAAATACAACGAAACCTACATGACGTATCAAAAAACATATTGACTGTGAGCAGACCCCAACCCGTACACAACACACACGCACCCTTCCCCACCCAACCCTGTCCACCATCGAGAACTAACATCAAAAACAAACACAAATTAAAAATCCGGAAGTAGGCCTACTCCGTCAAGCTCCCCCCTCACACTTCCTCATATCAAGACAATGTTCCCTCAATATTATCCTAGTATGACTCTACCTTTAAAAAAAAAAAAATTTACTCTTTGACTAATCTTTGCCTTTTTCTTTCAAATCAAGAGCTGCCTTTTAAGCCCATTACATTTCAAAAGAAAGACAAACAAAATACCTTACCGATGATGTGCATAGGGAAATGCATGCACTTATCATCAATTAATAATAAACCTCCTCAGCAGTGCATGCAAACAATGCGCGCACGTCTGTTCAAAGTAATGATGATGCACGCACCTGGTATACATCAGAGTAAACAACTACTACAATAGTCCACACATTCCTTTAACATGGCAGATACCATGTATACCTTAAAGATCTCGAATCCTCTAAATAAAGTCACTAATTCACCTGGGCTTAACTCTTTCAGTGAAAAATGTCACCATTACCTAATGTTGCCAGGCCTGTTCATATAAACATCAACTATACATTCTTCATACCAAAGCATCATTTTGCATATAAACAGATTAAACACCTTATCTACGTATATGCCGACCTAAATCTTTCCAATGAAAACAGCCCCTCCTTCAAAATACCACTCAATAACAATACTCAATGAAACAAAATAAACAAATTGACCATGGATGTACAATTATTGGGACCAGATACCATTAATCTGCATTATTTGCATCCCAGAGTGGTCCCTTTATAGGAAGTCTTTCATGACCGTTCATTATGCATCAGTGCCCTCACACCACCTTTCGCTTTACAATAATACACAGCTTATATGAATATTCTATAGCATTCCACAACTGCTCCCAAAGCAGCAAAGTAAAACGCATCAATACCCCTAACTGTCCAGTACCCATTTTGAATATAAACGTGTCACGGCCCTGAATACATGTGACCATAATAATAAAAAAATTAAAAAAAATAAATAGACCGCCTCTGTAATGTATGCAAATAACACGCGCATGACGTCAGCCTCCCCGTCGTCAAGCCCAACAATAGTAACCAAGTCCGGCAAGCTAGCTTGCCGGACATGGTCACCCCTGCTAAGCCCGCCGACGGGGATTCCGACGCCACACGCATACCATTCGCACACACCACCAGAAGCAGTCTATTGGACACGGTCTATTGGACAAACATGTTTTGCATAACAGGCTATTATATATTCACTCATTATCCCCAGTTAGGTCATGTTCCCAAATACCACTGACAGATGGTACTGTATTCTAATTTATAAGGCACAACTAAAGGACCACTGAATATGATAGGCAGTAGCTTACAAAACAACTATTTCAGCTGGTTCTATCAATGTCACTTCTGTACCAATGCACATCTAGAACCTTCCTCTATACAAATCACACAAGAGCGTACCAGAACAAAAGAGTCGCCCCTTGCCTGATTATCATCGTGCGTAAACAAGTCATTAGTTATGCCTCAATTCTCTACTACAAATTACTTTAACATGTCATCATGCACATTATAAAGATAACCACTTTACGATACCACATTTTTTTAAATATAGAAAATAAGAAATGCATACAAAAAAACATTATTTTGCGTAAACATATCCCTGTCATTTCCAACTTTCAAAAAAAAAAAAAAAAAAAAAAAAAAGAGAGGGATCAGTATAAAACGTAAATTATCCTTTACTTATAATAAATGCATCACCATGCAGCTATGTCCTTTTCCAAAAAATAAATAAGGAGAACCCCCTCCCTCCCTCTTCCCTAAATTTTTTTTTTAGAATGCATCAATTTATCAACCCAATCTATCTGCTCTTTGCACCCTAGCATTCCAAAACTATTTCTATAAAACTTTCATAACTAAGTAGGTTCAATATTAATTGCTTTTCACTAAAAAATAAATGTATCATAATAAAAAGTATGTCCTTTTACCTAAGTGAATGTGAATACCCCAAGAGACAAACATGTATATAACACGCGCGCCAAAAAAAAACAAAAAAAAACACATACAAAAAATATGAATATATTTGCACTTCTATATTCCAATTACCCATATGAATCAATTATTTAACCTTCCTTCATAACTTCCACAGTAAATAGAAGTGAATTAATCTGCCCTTTTTAAAACTATTTTCGCTTATTCCCTATCCCCCTTAATTAATTAGCCTCTCTCTTATTTGGTTTGTATTGTACAATACATTTTTAAAACAAATTTAAACAAATAAAAACATTAAATTTAAACTAATACACGCCAAAAATAAGTTGCCATTCCTCGAGATAGAGGGGGAGAGAGAGAGAGAGAGAAAGTAATAATTCATAACATTACTTTAAAGTGTACTTTCATTCCAATAAATTGGATTAAATTTCCTCTCTTTCCTTTCTCTTTTTCTCCCACGCTTTTACCCCGTTCTATTTTTTCCATTTATTTAAACATTTCATTAAAATAAAATTATACAAAATAATAATTCACACCCCTTAAGAGAGAGAAAAGGTTCTACTTTAATAACTTTCATTTCAACTCTAAAATACCAGTTGACCCAAATAAGGGATGTTGGTCAAATTATAATCAATATACCAGATTAATCCACACACCTTGACTTGCAATTCCAAATATTTTATTTCAACACCAAACACATCCCTGTATAAGGCATGTTAAGGCACAGGCATAATTAACACACATTCAATTTTAAATTATGAAATATAATTTCAAATTCCTTTAATACCCCATTTTTGCATTGTAATTTAAGAAACAAATGTGAACCAAAACAAAAATCCCTGGAAAAACCCAAATTCAATAAATGTTTGTGTTTGTTCAATATGCTCAGTGTGCCCTACATTCCCTTAAATGTGCAAAAAATGAGTGTACTGTGGTTCAGATACATGTAGATAACCACAATATCATCAAATACATACAAATATTTCAGCTCAACAAATATATATATATCAATATCATTGACATCTCATATATATCCTTATTGAATAAAGAAATATTATAAAATAACTTTACACCTTATATCCATTTTAATGGCGTAGTCATTTATGTTTGCTTGAATTAAACATTCATTTCAAGATATCTGCATCTAGTGTCAGATATTGTCATTATAGACTAGTTCATGCAAATATTTAAAGTTTTCCCATTTCCTCCATAATGTTTCTTCATCTGGGCTTTTTCGGTTCCACAATTTTATAAGAGTCTATTGTACTAATAAAGTCAGTTTATTTCAGTTTTTCTACATACACACACACGCACGCACACACACACACACACGCACATACACACACACACACGGCGCGCGAGCGCACACACACACACACTCACACACGCACACACGCACATACACACACAACGGCGCGCGAGCGCACACACACACACTCACACACGCACACACACGCACACACACAGACACACACGCATACACACACACGGCGCGCGAGCGCACACACACGCACACACACGCACACACACAGACACACATACACACACACGCACACGTGCGCGCGCACACACACACACACACACACACACAAACACACACCCACACACACACAAACACCCACACATACACACACGCACACACACGCACATACACGCGCACACGCACATACACACACACACGGCGCGCGAGCGCACACACACACTCAACACACACACACAGGGCACTCGCACACACCCACACACACACACGCACCCACGCACACACACACACACGCACCCACGCACACGCACGCACACACACACACGCACGCACACACACACACGCACGCACACACACACGCACGCACACACACACACACACGCACACACGCACATACACACACACACGGCGCGCGAGCGCACACACACACACTCACACACGCACACACGCACATACACACACACACGGCGCGCGAGCGCACACACACACACTCACACACGCACACACGCACATACTTTTTTTTTTTTTTTTTTTAAATGATTTTTTATTTCTCCAAATTATTAACATAACATTTACAATTGAATAACATTTTTGAAATACAAGTTTACATCTCAAGTGTACAAATCAAGTGTAATTCACAAAAATTAAACACAATGGAGATTTAACAAAAAATAAAAAGAAGTAAGACACGCTACTTCTCTCATCCCCCCTTCCCCACCCCTACACACTCACCCCCCCCCCCCACCCTACCCCGGAAATCTGCTCACATCCTTAAAAAAAAAATAATAATAATAATAATGCTTACAAAATACATATTTAAATCAATACTTTTAAAATACTTTTTTAATTTTTTTTTTTTTTCACAAGCTCACGGGGGAAACATCACATATGAAGAGTTCATTCTTTCAATCTTATTCTAATTTTACCGTTTCCCATTTTTGTAAATGTAGTCCTAATTTTCCCATTTTAATTGCTATTCCCTTTTCCTGGGCCTTATAATCCAATAACAGTTTCTGTATTTTATCAATATTAGGTAGAACACCCTCTTTTCTAAATACAAATAAAATATATTTTACCATAAAAATGATGGTATTGCAACATTTTATTCTATTTGAATTACCTGACAATCCAACAAATATATCCCGCCAATTTAAGTCCTTTATTTCATCTAACAAAAAACGTTGTATCAAAGCTTGCCATGTCAATTTTACATTTAAACAACATAAAAATAAATGCGAATATGTTTCCCTTTCCCGTTTACAGTACGAACACAAGTTGTCTTAAACAAATCCAAATCTAAATAAATTATCTTTAGTGTAAATTGCCCCATGGAGTAACTTAAATTGAAACTCTCTCTGTTTCCCAATTATTAATGTTATTCTTGGTCTAAAAAAACATTCATACATTTTTTTATCTATAAAATTAAAATCATTTTGTCCATCTCTTATCTGTAAATCATATGTCTTTTGCAATTCTCTAATAAAATAATCATATATTTTTCTTGATGGTACATCCTTAAAACTTAATTTTTTATCCAAAAGATATAAATTAATATTATAATTTATTAAGTCTACCTCACAAAATTGTATCAAACCTAAATCAATTTTCCAATCCCTCGGAATCGCATGATATATATCAATTATTGTAAGTAAGTTGTCACCTCTCATACCAAGGTTCAAAAAGTATGCAACGGGTTTAACATGTCCATTATCCATAACATGGTTCAACATAACAATCCCTCGTTCAAATAATTCTTTATCAAATACCATCTTATTTTTTTAATACATATATTCCTATTATTAAAAATAATTGGATTCATACAACCATTAAAATGCCTTAAATTATCAATCTCTTTCCAAGCTTTCAACATTTCCAAATAATAAGGTGGAATCTTGAACCTAAACTTCATCTTTTGCATTTCATAATCACATAAGAAAATTAGCCTTCCTCCTACTGAACTTAAGCAATAATCAAAAAATAACTTCCATCCCAAATTTCTTTCTCCATATAATAATCGTTTCACCCACATTACCCGCTGCGTTCTAACAAATATTTCAAAATTAATCATTTTTACTCCACCATAATTATAATTTTGATACATAATTTTTCTTTTTATACGATCCTTCCCTCCCCATATAAAATCAAACGATATTTTCTCCACTTCTATATAAACCCATAGGGGAACAACAAGGAGAGATGAAACATAATTCAACTTTGTTAATGCATACGTTTTCAATAAATGTATTTTACCCATAATAGTCAAATCCCGTTGTTTCCACCAACCTAGAAGCTTTTTAATTTTACTTAATATTTCTTTGTAATTTAAATCATCTTTTAATCTAAAATCGACCGAGAAATTAACACCTACAATTTTTACTTCCTTAACAAATTGTCCAAATAAAGGCCCATCTGGTTTCCCATTTTCCTCACCCATATACATAAAATGTGTCTTTTCCTTATTAACTTTCAAACCACTTACTTTTTCAAATTCTTCAAATATATATTGCAACCTTCTTATGGAGTCTAAATCTTTCAAAAAAATCGTCATATCATCTGCATACAATACTTGTCTTATTTCATGCTCCCCAAAATGTATCCCTTTAATTATTTTGTCCCTCCTTACTTAATTTGCCAATAATTCTATTGCAACCAAAAACAAATAGGGCTACAATGGATCACCTTGTCTGACCCCCCTTTCTATATCAAAATAACCAGTGGAATAACCCCCATTCATAATACAACTACTTATATCATTATATAATATCTTCACCCAAGAACAAAACGAATCACCAAAACCAAACAATTTTAGCACTTTCAATAAATATTGATGGGATACAGAATCAAAAGCTTTTTCGAAATCTACCGCAATCAGAAACCCCTGTCCTTGCTCTAATGAATGTTTAGAATAAAATAATATATCCTCTGTTAATCGAACTGCTTCCCCAATATTTCTGTCTTTTATATATCCCACCTGATCATAATGAATTATTTCATTTAAAACCCTTTTTATCCTAGTTGCTAAAACCTTCGATAATATTTTGTAGTCTACATTTAACAGTGTAATGGGTCTATAATTTGTAATATGCTTCGCATCTTTTCCCTCTTTTTCTATCAATGTTATAGTCCCTTGTTTTTGAGATACCGTCAATTCCCCCCTTACAAATGTTTCATTCAATACTTCTACCAACAAATCCCCTAATAAGGGCCAAAATGTATCATAAAATTCCACCGTGAACCCATCATTTCCAGGGGATTTATTCCATTTCATTTCTTTCAAAACCTTAAAACACTCATCTTTCGTCATTTTACCTTCACATAATTCTTTATTCTGTTCACTTAACTTTAAAATATCATCAAAAAATAAACCATTATTTTGACCACTATCATTCCTCAAAGAATATAATTTTTCATAAAATGTCTTTATCTCTTTTAAAATGTCATTTTTATCCCTAGTAATTTCTCCATTTTCCTTATACATTTCTCTAATGACACTTTTCCTCTTATTTACTTTCAACAATTGTTCAAAATACTGAGTATTATTCTCCCCTTCTTCAAACCAAGCTGCTCTAGAACGAACTTTAATGCCCTGTCGAGAAAAATCATACAATTTATTCAACTTATCTTTTTTCAATTTAATACTATCAATAACATACCTAGATGCCCCGTTGACTAACTGATTTTCTAAATCCTTAATTTCAGTCTCCAACGTCTCTTTTTCAAGTTTCCTTAATTTCGCCTTTTCACGTGAATATTTCATGGCGTATTCCCTCATTTTCATTTTCAAAAAATCCCAAAATACTAATTTATTCAAAATCCTAGGTCCCCATTCATTTTTCAATTCAAATATTATATCATGCATCCCCTCAACAAAATTTGTATCCATACATAAACTATTATTAAATTTCCAATACGATTTTCCAAAAACAAACTTATCCACTAAATGCTGAAATTGTAATTTAATGCCCGAATGATCCGGTGTTATCGATACCAAAATTTCACACTTATTCACTAATTTTTCTAAACTACATGATATAAACCAATAATCTAAACGACTTTGGACTAAGGGCGACCTTTGTCTAAAAGTAAACTGTCTAACATTAGGATTCCTTTTCCTCCATATATCTTCTAAATTATATTTATTCAAAAAACTTTTTAATACCTCAATAAACCTAGATTTTAATACAATATTTGGCCCTTGATAATCCATGCCCCCTTCCATTATAGTGTTAAAATCTCCCCCTAATATTACCGAATAATCCTTATCAAAAACTTCAGATATACTTTTATCTAGCTTATTCAAAAAATCAACCTGTAATTGTACTTTATCTCTTGTAGGGAAATACACATTTCCCAACAAAAATGTAACCCCTTGTATTTCCCCTTTAAATATAATGTACCTCCCTTTTTCATCTATTACAACTGCATCCCGTTTAAAATCTAAAAGGGGCGAAAATAAAATAAGAACACCTCTACTGTGGTTTGACCCATGGCTAAAGAACATTGGCCCGCCCCATTCCTTCTTCCACTGTTCTTCTACTTCTATAGTACTATATGTTTCCTGTAAAAAAGAAATATCAGATCCTTTACATTTACACCATTCAAAAATGCGTGTTCTTTTATCCTTATTCCGTAAACCCTCTTACATTTAAAGTAATCCAAGAAAAAATCACCATTTTATTTTACAGGTATATAAAATCTTTATAATTACCGCGTGATCTGTATCCCCCGTGAGCATGTTTATACAAAAAAAATAACTACAACGAAACCTACATGACGTATCAAAAAACATATTGACTGTGAGCAGACCCCAACCCGTACACTACACACACGCACCCTTCCCCACCCAACCCTGTCCACCATCGAGAACTAACATCAAAAACAAACAAAAATTAAAAATCCGGAAGTAGGCCTACTCCGTCAAGCTCCCCCCTCACACTTCCTCATATCAAGACAATGTTCCCTCAATATTATCCTAGTATGACTCTACCTTTAACAAAAAAAATAATAATTTACTCTTTGACTAATCTTTGCCTTTTTCTTTCAAATCAAGAGCTGCCTTTTAAGCCCATTACATTTCCAAAGAAAGACAAAAAAAAAAAAAAAAACCTTACCGATGATGTGCATAGGGAAATGCATGCACTTATCATCAATTAATAATAGACCTCCTCAGCAGTGCATGCAAACAATGCGCGCACGTCTGTTCAAAGTAATGATGATGCACGCACCTGATATACATCAGAGTAAACAACTACTACAATAGTCCACACATTCCTTTAACATGGCATATACCATGTATACCTTAAAGATTTCGAATCCTCTAAATAAAGCCACTAATTCACCTGGGCTTAACTCTTTCAGTGAAAAATGTCACCATTACCTAATGATGCCAGGCCTGTTCATATAAACATCAACTATACATTCTTCATACCAAAGCATTATTTTGCATATAAACAAATTAAACACCTTATCTACGTATATGCCGACCTAAATCTTTCCAATGAAAACAGCCCCTCCTTCAAAATACCACTCAATAACAATACTCAATGAAACAAAATAAACAAATTGACCATGGCTGTACAATTATTGGGACCAGATACCATTAATCTGCATTATTTGCATCCCAGAGTGGTCACTTTATAGAAAGTCTTTCATGACCGTTCATTATGCATCAGTGCCCTCACACCACCTTTCGCTTTACAATAATACACAGCTTATATGAATATTCTATAGCATTCCACAACTGCTCCCAAAGCAGCAAAGTAAAACGCATGTACCCAAATACCACTGACAGATGGTACTGTATTCAAATTTATAAGGCACAACTAAAAGACCACTGAATACGATAGGCAGTAGCTTACAAAACAACTATTTCAGCTGGTTCTATCAATGTCCCTTCTGTACCAATGCACATCTAGAACCTTCCTCTATACAAATCACACAAGAGCGTTCCAGAACAAAAGAGTCGCCCCTTGCCTGATTATCATCGTGCGTAAACAAGTCATTAATTATGTCTCAATTCTCTACTACAAATTACTTTAACATGTCATCATGCACATGATAAAGATAACCACTTTACGATACCACATTTTTTTTTTATATAGAAAATAAGAAATGCATACAAAAAACATTATTTGCGTAATCATATCCCTGTCATTTCCAACTTTCAAAAAAAAAAAAAAAAAAAAAAAAAAAGAAGAAAGAGAGGGATTAGTATAAAACGTATATTATCCTTTACGTATAATAAATGCATCACTATGCAACTATGTCCTTTTCCAAAAATTAAATAAGGAGAACCCCCTCCCTCTTCCCTAATTTTTTATATTTTTTAGAATGCATCAATTTATCAACCCAATTTATCTGCTCTTTGCACCCTAGCATTCCAAAACTGTTTCTATGAAACTTTCATAACTAAGTAGGTTCAATATTAATTGCTTTTCACTAAAAATAAATGTATCATAATAAAAAGTATGTCCTTTTACCTAAGTGAATGTGAATACCCCAAGAGACAAACATGTATAGAACACGCGCGCCAAAAAAAAAAAAAAAAAAAAAAACACATACAAAAATATGAATATATTTGCACTTCTATATTCCAATTACCCATATGAATCAATTATTTAACCTTTCTTCATAACTTCCACAATAAATAAAAGTGAATTAATCTCCTTTTTTCACTATTTTCGCTTATTCCCTATCCCGCTTAATTAATTAGCCTCTCTCTTATTTGGTTTGTATCGTACAATACATTTTTAAAACAAATTTAAACAAAATAAAAAAAATTAAATTTAAACTAATACACACCAAAAATAAGTTGCCATTCCTCGAGATAGAGGGGGAGAGAGAGAGATAGAGAAAGTAATAATTCATAACATTACTTTAAAGTGTACTTTCATTCCAATAAATTGGATTAAATTTTCACTCTTTCCTTTCTTTTCTTTCTCTCACGCTTTTACCCTGTTCTATTTTTTCCCCATTTATTTAAACATTTCATTAAAATAAAATTATACAAAATAATAATTCACACCCCTTAATAGTCCTGTAGACGGTCCTATATGTTGTGTATTAGACATGGAGACGTTCTTTAGTACAATGTTTTTTTATGGATTCATACTCTAGAATGATGTAGAATAAATTTCTGCTTTGTTGCCACCTCGGCAACATTGGGCAACTTTTTTTATAAGCATTATAAAGATAATTAGCTCATTTGCATATTTCTGAAATAAGGTCAGGGGTCATTTTTTATCGAGGAATAGTACGATAGTGATCAAAACTATTTTGGTAAGGTAATTTGGGGCAAGGAATCCATTTCCGGTGCTCATTTGCATGTGACATATGGGCAACACCTTGAAATCCAAGATGGCTGCCGCTAATTTGCATATTTATGAATATTATTGATTTTCAGTGATTACAGCCTCTAATAAGCAATAATTTCAGATTATTATTCTTCAATCATGTTCTAAATATGTAGTAAAGATATTTCAGATTTGTTGCCACCATGGCAACATCTTGATATGCATATAATTTGCATAATTAGGTTATTTACCTCATTTGCATATTCCCCCAAAGTGCGTATATTGGAAACCCAGAAAGTAAAAATGACAAGCGATACCATTTTTCCAAGGTTTTAGGGGGCGACAAATCCATTTCTGATAATTATTTTCATATATCACCATGGCAACCTTCTCAAATCCATGATGGCTACTCATCAAATTTCATATGTTATGATACACGACTTCATTCTTTTGGTTATATTAGATCAATATTATAATTTTGGGACTTTCCATTATTGGAATAAGCAAGTAGAACACTTGAATTACAATGTAGATGGGTGCTTATAGTAAAAATATTACAGTTGTATAAAATAAATGCTGTTAAAGTGGAAAATAGCATTATCTCTATTCAAATACAAAGGCGGCCATCTTGGATTTATATTGGTTGCAAAGGTAATACAACGATTTAAGTATCATAAATGGATTTGTTGCCCCCTAAAACCTTGGAAAAATGGTATTTCCCGTCTTTTTAACCTTCTGGGTTCACAATATAAACGATTTTACCTGATTTCTGGGAATATGCAAATTAGGTAAATTATCTAATTATGCTAATTACATGCATTGTCAGAGGTTGCCCAGGTGGTAACCGAGCTGGACAATATCTAATACACATTGAGAACATGACTGAAGAAAATAAAGAAACATTATTGCTTATTTCAGGCTACAGCCACTGAAAATCAATAATATTCATAAATATGCAAATTAGGGGCCGCCATATTGGATTTCAGGGTGTTGCCTACATGGCACTTGCAAATGAGCACCGGAAATGGATTCATAACCCCAAAATACCCTAGAATATGTGTTTTAATTACTATTGGACTATTCCTAGATAGAGAATGACCCCTGACCTTATCTCAGAAATATGCAAATTAGCTAATTATCTTTATAATGCTTATAAAAAAGAGTTGCCCAAAGTTGCCAAGGTGGCAACAAAGCTGAAATTTTGTATTAACCCTTCTAGAATATTAATCAATAATAAAACATTGTACTAAAGAACATTTCTAGGTCTTATTAAAATCTACAGGACTATAAGAGAGAGAAAAGGTTCTACTTTAATAACTTTCATTTCAACTCTAAAATACCAGTTGACCCAAATAAGGGATGTGGGTCAAATTATAATCAATATACCAGATTAATCCACACACCTTGGCTTGCAATTCCCAATATTCTATTTCAACACCAAACACATCCCTGTATAAGGCATGTTAAGGCACAGGCATAATTAACACACATTCAATTTTAAATTATGAAATATAATTTCAAATTCCTTTAATACCCCATTTTTGCATTTTAATTTAAGAAACAAATGTGAACCAAAACAAAAATCCCTGGAAAACTCAAATTCAATAAATGTTTGTGTTTGTTCAATATGCTCAGTGTGCCCTACATTCCCTTAAATGTGCAAAAAATGAGTGTGGTTCAGATACATGTAGATAACCACAATATCATCAAATACATACAAATATTTCAGCTCAACAAATATATATATATATATCAATATCATTGACATCTCATATAAAATTATATCCTTATTGAATAAAGAAATATTATAAAATAACTTTACACACACACACGGCGCGCGAGCGCACACACACACACTCACACACGCACACACACGCACACCCAGACACACATCCACACACACACATACACACACACGGCGCGCGAGCGCACACACACGCACACACACGCACACACACACACACACAAACACACACCCACACACACACGCGCACCCACACATACACACACGCACACACACACACACACACACATACACGCGCACACGCACATACACACACACACGGCGCGCGAGCGCACACACACACACTCACACACGCACACACACGCAAACACACAGACACACATACACACACACACACGCACGCACACGCACACACACGTTCTGTGGCGCATTTTCCCTGCGCAGAATGTCCCTCCGTATGTCGCTCGCATACCCATACAAAAGTGGGAAGGCCCGTTCGAGTAGTATTCGATCAGGCGCACACCAAAAAAGAGTGTGCGCAAACCCTACGCAAAACTATGAAAAAGTCGGTTAGAATCGCGTGATCACATAATACAGATGAACAGAAGTCAACAGGCATTTGGGTTGCAGGGCCCCTTTAAACTTCATTCCGATATATAGTTTTACGGAGGGACGCATTCGTTTTTTCATTCTTAGAATCCAAATTACAGGGCTGTTCGATCTGATTTGTTTGTGTGTGTGTTACATTCATCCCCATTCGTTAACTGGAAACTGTTCAGACGTTTTGTAAAAAGAGGGACTGTCCCTTTAAAGGTATAGTTGAGTATTGGTCAAACTTAACTTTAGAAACCAAAAGCTGCACCATTATGTAACAAAGTATTAGTTATAACTTCATTATGCTCGAAAAGTATACACAATTACAAACGACTAAGTAAAACCCCTGTTATCATTCAAAAAGAGCCGTTACAACTCAAGAGGGCGCTATTTAAAATGAAACATTGGTTTTAGCCTGTTTTCATACAAAATTGTGCATTTAATGTTTGTTAAAATAATGATTCAATAGAGATATCATCAACGACTTTTTAAAAACCTATTCTGATTTTTTTCAAAGTAGTCTTCGAGCATTTTTTGAAATTATTCTAAAAAGTCTAAATATCGCCCGGTGTTTGCCCGTGAAGAACAATTTGAATAAAGAATGTATTTATGGATATTTCAGCCGTTTCTGAAACGATTTTGATCAAATAAAGTTTATTCTGTCATTAAAATTGTATGTTCTTTCGAATTTGACAGTCAGTTTTTCATTATCTAAAATATCGGGGGGCACTTCGGGAAATACCAATACTCAACACTACCTTTAACCAAAATACTCCTGTCTAAAGTACATCAAATATTAGCCCTGCACACAAAGGTACACTTTATAAATCGTTTAACAAACATATCTCTGAAATGTGTAGATCTGTGATTGTATCCGCGAACAAGGCAATACAATAAACACCCTAACAATTGTTTTCGATTTCCGTGATTTTTGGCGGGTTTGCGAAAACATGGAAAACAATATCCCCTTTTTCACGAATTTGCGGACAATCATGCGTATACATGGTCAATGTGTAGTGACACCCCGGGCTGTTGCATGGAATACTGAGCCCTTTCATAATGAACAAGCTACATCGAAGCAGAGAAAAATGGTTTAAAAACATCTGTTATTTCCATTATTAGAAATATCAAAAAAGGACATTTAAGCATAGACGTGACAGGATTTGTCAATGTTTATGCTTTCGATCATCACTCTTTAGAAATTATGACAAGTACCGGCCTGTGCCCTTCAGCCGAATCATAAAGATTTTACTCTCACTTCTTTGTCTATCCAACTTTCGATTCTCCTTACGAATATATTACAATATTTAATTGTACGTAATTACAGTAGATTTGCTTATACTAGTCAATGTAAACAATGATCGGTATAACATAAACACATCTCACCCAAATAATGAAATAGTATATTATATTTAAAACTCTCTCTTTCATGACTTCATTGACCGTTTGTCACTTCGATTCGGCTCACGAAGCGATATATCTTGTTTGTGCATCATTATACTTATATGTGCCAGTGGAGTTGGTTGTGGCTTGGAATCCAGGTAGTTTCCGTGGATATCTAAATTCGAAATAGATATAGATACAACAATACCTGTTGTAATGGTTCCGATGAACTCAAATCACACTTAAATAACAGAGTTGACTAGACCAGTACTACAAGGTAACCGCCGTTCATTGTTGATGGTGAGTATTTCAGTTCTTATCCCTGAAGTCTGGTTTGAATCTATGCCCAATGACATATTCTAAGCAGTCAGTGGTGTAACTACGGGTTTGGCTAGGGTTACCTAGGGCATGTTCGAGACGAATCACGCCCTGACATGATTGTATCATAACAATCTGACAATGGAGTATAATAATGATCTTACCATTTCAAAAAATATAAGGATAAAACCTGGGATTATGGAATCGACGGATGATATAGTTATGAACGTTCTATATGGGAGTATTATATTCATTAATTGATGTGAAAAACAAAATACGAATTACGCATTACTTAATATATTTGGTTTGAACATTTCGTCGCCTTGATTCAATTGATATTATGTGCTCTCTACATGCTACATGCTAATGATGATACATTGACACATTTTCTTGAACTGTTTCCAATTTCCAGATCTCATCGAGTGCCGATAAAATCATGGGTACGCTATACATACGTGTTTATCTTCTGCTCATCATAGCGATGTGTGGACTGGAAGGAGCTTACACCTTCACCACTGGCTGCAAAGAAACCTTCTCTGGTTGCTTGGATAAGTCCCAGATATAGAAGGATCGTTTATCCCTCACATCCTGCAAGTGGGACTCGGGAGATAAATCAGTGATGTGTGTCGGCAGGCACCTCAGAAGAGTTCCGCGCCATTTACCTCACAGTACCGTTAAGTTATACCTGCATGATAACGAGATAAGTGTTCTGTTGAACACTTCTTTTGAACCCTATCCCAATCTGGTAATTTTGGATCTGCATTGCAACAAACTTGAAACGATTCAGTCCGCAGCTTTCCAGGCTCTCAGACAACTGGAGTCCTTGTGTCTGACTGGAAATTTTAATCTGGTAATACCCAGCAGTTCCCTATTTCAACCCCTTGAAGTACTCAATGTATTAGATATGAATTTCTGCAACCTGCAATATTTGCCAAACGATTTAATGGACTGGTTTCCACATTTGGAATATCTTGCTCTACAGAAAAACAAACTAAGCTCCTTGAATGTTTCTCGATGTAAGACAGACCGACTGAAAAAGGTAAAACTTAGCGGAAACCAGTTCCAAGATCTGACCCCAGAAACATTCATGTTTGTTTGTCCAATGGAAGTAATCTGGCTACTACAGAACCCGATCCGTTACATTTCGGAAGACGCAATAGCAGCATTGCCTGCTCACGACCTTGTGCTAGGGATGCAATTCAATCTAACTGCATCTATGCTTAAGAATCTCACACGTGGTGTTGCAAGGTCAAATATTAGCACCCTCATACTTACAAACATGGAGTTTCGTGATGGCATTCCAGATGAAGTATTCAAACCTTTATATGATTATCCATTATACCAACTAAGCATCGACAGTAGTGGGTATCTCTCGCTCCGTAAAAACGTATTCTTGGGGTTAAGCTGCTGTGTCAATTTCACATTAACTCGTAATTCCATCAAAACAATCGAACCGGAATATTTCCAAGGAATGTCTCGTCTACATAAATTGGACTTGCGGGATAACCAAATAATGCGTTTTAATCCATATAATGCAACTTGGGAAAGTAATATGGAGTATCTGGATCTGTCACAAAATAAGCTAGTACAACTTCATGGTCATCAGTTAAGTGGCCTTGGCAAGTTAAAGGCCTTGACTCTTATACGTAATAGCCAACTGCTTCACTTGGACTTAATGCCGTATGACGGGTTTGAGAGCCTTGAAATTATCTATGTTTCAGGAACGAGGACAGTTAAGTTTGGCTTGTCGTACGGTCTTTCCAAATTGTATTTTGCTGATCGTGAACTTGGAACCTACGACCCTTTCATACCAGGCCAAACGTTTAACAACACAATAAAGCTAGAAATCATAGACGTCAGTCACTCGCAACTCAACAGAGGAAATCTTTGGGACTCCGATAATAGTATATCGTTGTTCCGAGGATTAATTAATCTGTTGGAGCTGCATCTGAGCAACAACCCTCTGGGGAATTTAGCAGATAGGGTTTTTGAGGACAACTTGTTGCTTGCTAACCTGATGATGGAAAACAGCAAAATCTCTAGACTCAACGGAAGCATTTTTCAGGGATTGCAATGTCTCGTCTATTTAGATTTAAAAGGGAATACTTTGCTGATAATATCAACCAATGCGCTAACCCATCTACCTGTTTTGGTGACTCTGAACATCAATAATAACAAACTTATGTTTGTAGAGGAAGGAGCCGTGGAGATTTCCCATTTCTAATGAGTTTGAGTCTGTCAAATAATCAGCTGGTGGCATTCGGAGCACATGGAACACTCTGATGAAATACAATATGAATTACATTGATGTTTCTGGAAACCCGCTGGCATGTCAGACCTTGCCAACTCGTCTGAAAATGTTGTACACCAAAATGAATCACTTTGCTCTGACGATTCACTGATCCAAATTGCGGGGAAGGACTTTGTTCGAGTTTGATCCGAGTACATATTGCGTTCCAAACATTGTACTTGTTTCGACCCTCCCTTTTGTTGCCCTCGCCTTGCTTATTGGTCTGCTGTTCGCTTTCCACAACAGATGGTTGAACAGATACAAACTATTTTTGATGAAACTTGCAATTATCGGCTACAGAGAAATGCGAGACGCGCGAGAACATGATGAATTTGTCTTTGACCTTAACATCATGTTTACTCAAGACGACGAAATATGGGCCAAAGAGCACCTGCGACACATCCTAGAAGAACGTCTTCCCGATTTCAACAGGTATTCCTTCGGTGATGAGGACCTCACCCTTGGTATGCACTACCTTGAAGCAGTTCACTACGCCGTGGAGCATAGCTTCAAGACCATCGTCCTCCTCAGCAGGCGCGCGGTCCGGGACAACTGGTCTCTCATCAAATTTCGAACCGCGATGGACCACGTAAATGACAAACTGACAGAAAACACCGTGGTAATCTTTCTAGAAGATATTCCTGAGGACGAGATTCCGTACCTTGTTCGTCTGTATCTGAGCGACCGCCACCCGTATATGAGATGGCCCGAAAATGTCAGGGGACGTGAATACTTCTGGAACGAACTTTCAAAGGTTGTCGCTTTTAATTTGATATACAACCCTTTGATACCGCCAGAATAAATGTAGACCATGCCAATACATAATGAATAAATATATATAATCGTGGGGCTTGTTACATTACATCCGCATAGCTTTGGTTGATGGGTAATGTAAATAAGGCACTTATACCAAACTCCATTTGTTCTGTTTCCAAAGAAGTCGTGATTACAATCGTAGCATTTTAGTGATCAATTGTTATTTAATGATTAGTTGTTTGACGATAAATATTCAGCTAGCAGTAGGCCTATTCATCAGTTTTATGCTCAAACTATTTTTGGAATCGACGTTTAAGGTGAATAAAGTAAGGGAATTGATTCACATCAATGATAAATAATGTATTGAGACTGATATTATATATGACAAAAGTAGCGATATGCAAACTTGATTAACATTGCGCGAATAGTGTAATTGAATGATTTCATGATATAACCTGTATATTACTCGCTTTTGACCTGTTAGAGTATACTGTTTTTATTTCTATGTCAGAGATATCGTTCACTACAAAAATGAGTGCAAGATTATTGTGAAAGAAGCTAGAGACATGAAGATATCTGTTAGATTTACTTAGAGGTGGAATTGTATAACCTGTATATTACTCGCTTATGACCTGTATATTACACCGTTTGTATGTTTATGTTATATAGTATTGCTATAATTGTACTATATCAATATTGCATTAGAAAGAAGAAAATAATAATGTCTATTTGCGTTGGCCGATCATGAATATAATATAAACGGCCGCTTCAAAAACATGCGATATATTTTGCAAAATGCACTTGAAATGTACAATGCCAGAGAGTTGTATTGTTTGCATGTTCTATGTACAAAGCTTGATCATATAAATGAAGTCTGTAATCATAAAATGGGTTCATACAATATTAATAATACGCTCTAAAGCCATTATAGTAATTTATTGGTTCATGTCGCTATTGTGTTCAAGTTATGGTTGGTTGCAGATAATATTAAAAGGGTCATTCAAATTAAATGGGTATATTTAACCGATCACAACGATTTGTGTATTAATATTTAAGGGAAGTTTCAAAAACTTACCGGTACTTAGAATTTGAATGTTAAAGTTGAAAAAATTAAACTCGAATTTCCCGCCCAAACCATCTCAATATTTGACGTCGTACCCAGGTGGGGTCACTTCACAATTTTGCAAAAAATAGGTTAGCCGTTCGTAGCGGGCAACAATGGAGCTTCTCGTTGTAATCCAAGTCTTTAAAATACTCGTTTCCGTACTGGTGTACATGGAATGCCAAACAATAGGGTTACAATTGAATACCAATTTCTATATTTATTTATTTATATTTTTTTTTTTTCGTGTTGCTTTTTGTGGGGGTTAATAATAAAGATAATTTACTGAAAATGAAATTACACCGCTGCGAAAAGAGTGTACTATTCACTTCAAGAAGGATCACGTGTTCCACCTTGCGAAATATGAAGGGGCCCCACCAGGCGTAGCCTTTAGTCAAGGCTCTATATGGTTTGGAGATTCTCTATGCGATCTCGAGCTAGCTAGCTGTGAGAGAGCACGGGGTCAGCGAGCGGGACGAATTGGCTCCCATATAGAGCATTTATGAACTTAACACGCAGTAATTTATTAATGAGATGAAAACATTAACCAATCAGACCGCTAGATGCGGGTAACCTCTGCCTGACTCGGGGCCTAATACACGATATTGCCGTGGTGTGTTCCATCATGTATCAAGGGGTTTATTTAGTATCAGACATTGATATTATCATAACTATTCTAATGATCAAATATGAGATACATCAGAGTAAAACTGAAGCATAGAATTACCTTTTTTGTATCCATATAAAATCGCACCTCTTTATTTTCAAAGAAAGCAACATATTTTGTAATGACGTACCCAGTAACACTATTCATATAATGGATCCATGTTTTCTCGTTCATCCTGAGTGATGCGGGAACCTCATCAAAAAGTGTTGTTATATGTGTGTGTGTGTGTGTGTGTGTGTGTGTGTGTGTATGTATACGTGTGTATGCGGTTGTGCGTTTGTATGAACGTGTATTTATATTGTGTAAACGTATGGTGCCTTTGTTTGTGGGTGTTTATTTTTGTGTTTGTGTATGGGCGGCTGATTTTGTGTCATTGTAATATTTTAAGTAAGTGACTGTCAAGGGAATCTAGTGCGCGGGGAAACATTTTACGCCCTCGGTCGGTGAAAGTCATAGAACAGCCGTTTTCCGATCTGTTTTAAAATATTGGAAAAGCGATCTTGCGCCTGACTGCTAAATGAGCAAGGAGCTAGTCTTTTCATACATTTACACATGAGGACCCATGTGCCAAACAAAATTATTGTTCCTCGTTGAACTTTTTCTGATTGTAAATGGAACATAATTAAATATTGCAGATTCATAAAGACTTATCTTCTCATGCTTGGGTGGCATGTATATTACTTACAATATGTGTAGTACTAATATCAAAATGTTAATAATGTATGCACCTCGGTAATAATATAACCAAGCATGGTGGCTTAGCGGTTAGAGTGTCCGCCTCGTGCACGGGAGGTCCCGTGTTCGAACCCAGACCGGGTCATACCAAAGACTTTAAAAAATGGTACCCTCTGCCTTCTAGCCAGGCGCTATATAATGGAGAAGGTAAAGTTAATCACACGAGTTACCAGAGGACTGGCCCCCTTCTGTAGCTTTCGCTATATTTAGTAGACGTGTGGCCTAGGGCTAATGAATCGGAGATAGGCGCCTCCTTATGTGCAAACATTGGCACGGGAAGGACTTTAACTATTTAACTGTAATAAAACAAAACATATCGCTGACATTCAAAACAATCCATGTCTACCTAAAGAATGAAATATTGTAGGCCTTCGTTCACTTGTCAAGTTACATTTTGATTCCCTTTGCAAACGTTATGATTAAAGGGATAGTTGGGTTTTGGTATAGAGAGCACTGCATGAATTAATTTTCTTTAGGTTATGACCAATCTGAGTGTCAAATTTGAAAGAGCATACAATTTGAATGACAGAATAAACTTTATTTCATACAAATCGATTCAGAGACGGCTAAAATATCCATCAATATAAACACGTGTAACTTTTGTGGGGCCCCACACAAACAAATGAACAAAATATTATTTGATACGTTCTGTTTTTTGTGTTAACATGGTTAAAGGGAGGGGGGTTCCTGGGAGATCAGCTTCCGGCTCCGCACTTTTAATAGCCTTGATCAAACTACCATAGGACTGATGAAGGCATTAAGGACTTTTTGACGGCGTAGATGAAAACGACAATAAGTCATGGAGAAACCACCGTCATGCCTGTGTAAGCAGAACTACTCTTGATTCATGCATATATATTCACTTTCACTCGATGAAGAGTTAAAAGTGTGCGAGTATAATACAAACATTTTGTTTACTCGCAAATTGTACGTGTTATATGTAATAATGGTATTAACTGGTTACTCAATAATAACAGTTCATTTAATTTATTAATTCCGAAAATATGAGTTATTTTATTTCGATTCACTTGATGATAAAATATCCCCCTTTATCATGTTCTTTATTGCATTTTGTATTCCTTTATGTAAATTGGTTTCCATAATGAAATGTTCAAATTTAGACCTGTTCAGTATTGTAGTGAATAATTTTATGATTACATTGCCAGTTAATTATAATTGTATAAATTGTCCTTGCATTGTCGTTGCATAGAAGGAATTTGTATCATGTTGTCAGCTCTACCTCGTAGGTTAATGGGAGGAAGTAGTAAACAATAAATATGGCTGACATTAAAACCAATCAATGTTTACCTAAAGGATGAACAATTGTAGGCCTTCTTTCGCTTGTCAAGTTTAATTTCGATTCTCTTTTTCATCAGTGTGCTCATGATTTGCAAGCGTTGTGATTAAAGGGATAGTTGAGTTTTTGTATAATGAGGCACTGCATGAAATACTTTTTTGTGAGGTTATGACAAAACTGAATGTTACATTTGAAAGAGCATATAATTTTAATGACAGAATAAACTTTATTTCATACAAATCGGTTCAGAGACGGCTAAAATATCCATGAACATTTCTAATTATTTGGGGGCATACAATCAATCAATAATTTAGAACGAGCCCTTGAATAAAAAAGGCTTACACATTTCAACATTTACAAGTGACGTTTTGGATAGTTGTAAATGATCTCTCTCTATTTAATCGTTACTTTAACAAAACATCACATGCACAATTTTGCATTAACATGGTTGAAACCACCCTGGAGGGGCCTTCCTCATCATCCACAGTATCGCAGCACATCACGTGTACTTCTACCAGTGTGATCTACGCAAACTGCTACAAGAGATGCTTCAAGATCTACGTGGGGGAGACCAAGAAACGGCTGGCTGACAGGACTAACAGAGCATCTGAGATCAATCCGGCTCAACATGGAATGATTTCTGGTCGCCCAGCATTTCACCGCTGCTGGCCATGACATCGGCTTATTCGATATATCTAGACTTATGGATGGTTTCCGGTCAGAAAATTATCATTTTCTTTATTTTCACTTTTCAGATTTCGTCCGATATAACCATTGAAACGGTGTTCATACGCGTTTACCATGTTTACCTTCTATTCATCATAACGATGTGTGGAGTGGAAGGGGTGTACCTCCACCCATACGCCTTTTGAGGGGATGTGTGGGGTGTTCAAACACCCCTTGAGCGAAAATGTGACTGTGTTAGGTGTTCGACCTCCCCCCCCCCCCCCCCCCCCCCCTCGTTCGGTAAAGCTTCGCGCGTTGTATGTGTTATTTTTGTTGTCTAAATATGATTTTGTTTTTCTGCATGCAATTCAACATAACAATTATTACAAAATTATGTATTCTTACTACAAATACAAACTCAATAATATATCAAATTGGCAGTAAAAAAAAATGACGTGCACTTGTAATTATTTTCTTCTAAAGTAGCAGAAGTATTAAAAATAGTCATTAAAATCATTTTTCCAGGAAATGTTCATAAAAAATAAAATTTGTGAAAGTGACTACATAATGTAGATGAAGTGTTTTATTACCATCTATGCCAACGGAAAGTTGCCAACGGAAGTCTACTTTACCCACTCTTAATGCTCAATATTGATTTTCAATTGTAAAAAAAAAATGTCTCCGATTTCAAGTTTAGAATTAAGACACATTATCTTTAATTGTAGTCAGAGTTATAGCATAATACATTACTTTCTGACAAGTTTGCTTATATTTTTCGTTATTTCCTGGTCTAGTTTAGGATGTGATGCACAATATAATGGTCCATTATTACACAGGTTTTGGTTTCGTTCGTAAAATAATAGATCGGATAACGTTTTGTACTTTCAATCGAGTGCAAATGCTGCGTTAAATACCACCCAAAAAACGGTTGGTACTTTCTTAACGAATATGACCATAAACATTGAGCCAACTCTGGGATTAAAAAGTCAGTGTTCAGCTAGCCTAGCCTGTGACCTGCCGTGGCGGCGGCGGCGCGGGATAGTGCTTTGGTGGGTGTTTTCGTGTCTTGATTGGGTGGTGGACGTGTTGTATCCGATCTAGATCATTTTCAGAATCCCTGTAAAGCTTTATTGAAGTGATGTATTAACTTTGTAAACGTCAACACGGATTAATGCGTTGAAGACTCACCCTTATAATGGCGCTAGGTCGAAAACCTGTCCACTTGAAAGGATACCCTTTATAGCTAAAAGACAAAAAAAGGTATACCCTTACGACTCTATTTTTGACGCGGCCCCAAAGTCTATGGGGATTTCAAAATATCGTAGTGAACGGGTTATGATTGTTTAAACAAGGAAAAATGTTTTTCAAAATCGTCAATAGAAATTTAACGCACAAAAGCGGTTTTATTTAATTTGAGGTAATATGTTTTTTTGTTTTTTCTGGACGTTTTATTGTCCAAATAGTCAATTTCAACGCATTATTTGTCCAAATCTTTACATTTAACAGATAAAGTATAATATATTATTTCGCATGGTTCGTTATAAAGCGTATATTTAATTATGTGTGTGTGGGGCGTTTCCAAATACTGTTATTTGGCTTATAAGCATAATACCCTTTGAACCCGGCCCATATACCCACTCATTCAGGACATTTTGCCATGCCCACTAAAAGGGGCTATACATATATTGATTGTTTTGTTTTGTTATCTGCAACCTGAACCCCGTTAAGGGCCCAAATGTGAGGGGCCATTGACCAATACCCATACATCTTTGAACAATCAAGTCGTTTGCACTGTTTTATTATTTCCATCATTAGTAATACCCAAGATGAAATATTCGACTAAAAGCAAAAGTTTAAAACTTTGGCTCCCCTTTAATGTTTATTTTTTTTAGTCAGTTCAGTTGGATAGGGTTTCGTATTTAATAGGTTTAATGCGTTGATGGAAATCACATAATAACATCTTGCAATGATCGTGATTACACGGATTCACGGAAGCTGTACAAACGTTATGTTGTGTTTACTACATGGGTATAGATGGGTTTTGGTACAGAGAATACAGTATTGGTCAAATTAAATGTTAGTAACCAGAACCTGCGCAATTACATTATAAACTATTATGATGCAAAAATACTGCTGAAAACTCCTTATCTAGTATAATAATGCCGGGTAGTAAAATGAGAATCAATATAGGGCCTAAATTTCCGATCCTAGCAGAATCTTCTTCAGAGGCTATAAAGTGACGATTATACAAACAAAAACAACATATATATACACATATAAGTGCACATATTATCAACTAAGAAAGGGGGCGGAGACATGGAACAATGAAAAGGCTGTGAGTGGCCAATTAGACTAGGCTGGGATTGGAGGAAATACACACAAAGAGGATGTTATGTAACAAGGAGCAAGGGGTTGGAGTGTGGGTCATAGAGGGATAGAAGGAGGCATGATCAAAGAAGTACCATACGGGATGGTAATTAAGAACATGAATAGTGAATGGAGGCAAGATGTGAATGGAGGCGAGATGAAAGGGCTTATAGTAAAGGAGGCCAGAGTGGCCACCGAAGATTGAAGGGGGAGGGGGGGGGGGGGGGGGGTAAACAAAGGGGAGCTTATGTGGATGGGGTGGGATTAAAGGGGACCACCAGGCAAAGAACAACACATTATTATATGTTTTGGTACCGTTTTGTAATCAAATAAATACCCAACATTTTGCAAAGGGTTGTGTAATTCATAAACAAAGCAATTAATTTCCACCACTTACGGAACCACTGCTATTTCCTGGTGCCACACATTGCAATTCACCGTACACATAGCAGTCTGCGTAATTCAGACCGCATGAACTCATGCTTTAAAATGGTGATGCGTTTCCAATTATTTTTTCTTTCTTTCTGGAAACATATTAAACTATTATTTATTATTCAACCATGCCCGAAAGGTATCCACACAATTGCAAGTAAAAAGTTACAAAAAAAATACAAGTAAAAAGCCTGTTAACACGTTAACAGAGCCATTACAACTCGAGAATGCGCTCACTAAAAACTCATTGGTTTCAACCATTTTTTAATTTTTATTTGCATGTGATGTTTTGTTATAATAATGATTATATAGAGCGATCATCAACAACTACCCAAAAACATTTGTGTAAACATTGTAAGCATTTATTTTTCCAACAACTGGTTTGCATTATTAAATTAATGTGGTGTCCCATAATAATTACAAATGGTTATATTTATGGATATTTCAGCCGTCTCTAAACCGATTTTAATCAAATAAAGTTTATTCTGTCATTACAATTGTATGCTCTTTCAAATTTGACACTCAGTTTTCATTACCTCACCAAACAAAATTATTTCGTACAGCGCCCTCTAT
Source organism: Echinarachnius parma (assembly GCA_037951105.1). Lineage (NCBI taxonomy): Eukaryota > Metazoa > Echinodermata > Echinoidea > Clypeasteroida > Echinarachniidae > Echinarachnius > Echinarachnius parma. The sequence goes on from JBAMJV010011752.1 coordinate 45,987, forward strand.
ACCAAAACTCAACTATCCTACCCTAAAAAGGCCGGGGGGCCATAAAAGGGAAATTGAGAAGGGTACCTTCATTCTTAATTGGAGGAAATTTGATCTGTCTATGCGATGATTTTGTATACTTGGGAACTACTTTTAAATATAATTAAGAAGGCAATGAATATAAAACAAGTTTCTCAGGCAAGAAAATCATTATATTCTATGAAGAGTAAAACATTTTTGTTAAATCTTTCCATTGATATTCAATTAGAGTTATTTGATCATTTGGTTTTGCCTATTTTACCCTATGGTTGTGAAATCTGGGGTTTCGAAGATCTCACTCACATTGAAACTTCTTTTTGAACTATTGTAAATGGCTCCTATGTCTAAATAGGAGGACACCAAATTGCATGATATATGGTGAATTAGGTAAACATAAACTTGAAAAGACAGTTGCTCTCCGGATGTTATCGTTT
>JBAMJV010011753.1:0-32976 GCA_037951105.1 Echinarachnius parma
TAGAAGATATGATAGCTGATAGCTAGCATTGAGCGCTTGCATTACACTTGATCATGAATATGCCAATGCTCATATTATACAGTTCCTATCAATGGGTATAATCAGGACTGCAGAGTACAATTGTAATCAAATATAGATTCAGACTGAACTAGAATGACTGCTTCTTCACAGAAAGATACCCTGGATGCAGTAATGTAATTTGTCTGGAAAATGGATACAAAACTTCTAGTGGTATCTTCCTTTTTTTTAAAATAGTTATTTGCCTTGATGATTTCCTGGATGTATAAATTACAAAGCACTTGAAAAAAAGCTCGAAAATTAAATACAAAATTTTGGTTGAGGCCATAGAAAAATGAAAGGGAAAGCAAATTTTTTGATGCACGTATACATATTCCATATGACTGAGTTGATAAATTTCACGTTAAAATAGCTTTTGCCGAAGGCTTGTCAAATGTATCAAAATCTCAGGAAGTGCCTTTTCTATATACTTTTCTATCTCTCATAGTCCCTTCCTCCTCATGTCTCTCTTTCTCCTCTTGTCTCTCTTTTTTCTCTCTCCGTCTTCCTTTCTCTATCACCACCCCTGCCCCCTCCCCCCACTTACTCATCCGTTATGTACGTATCAGAGAACAGTGGGTGAGCATATTCAGTGTGCTTTCTCCTTCTCTATCCACTCCCCTTTCCTGCCCTCCCCAACCCCCTCCCTTAAATCCCTTATTCCTTCTCCTCCCCCATCCCCTAACCCCTTTCTCCTCCTATGTACCCTTCCCCGTCCACTCCCACTTACTCATCCGTTATATGTGTATCAGAGAGCAGCGGTGAGCGAATTCAGCATCCTTTCCTCTCTGCAACCCCCTCCCTTATCCCCTTATTTCTTCTCCCCCCCCCTATCCCCTTTCTCCTCCCCCAACCCCTTTCTCCTCCTATGTACCCTTCCCCGTCCACTCCCACTTACTCATCCGTTATATATATGTATCAGAGAGCAGCGGGTGAGCGTCCTTTCCTCTCCCTTATCCCTTATTCCTTCTCCTCCCTCATCCCCCGCCCTTATCCCCTACTATTCCTTCTCCTCCCCCATCCCCCATCCCCTTATTCCTCCTATGTACCCTTCCCCGTCCACTCCCACTTACTCATCCGTTTTATATATATGTATCAGAGAGCAGCGGGTGAGCGAATTGAGCGTCCTTGCCGACGCGGATAGTGGGTCAATGACGTCAGTTGGCGGGGATCCATAGCTCCCAGGCCATTCCCAATGACCAATGAATGTTCAGAGTTGCATAATGGACACATTAGAAATTGTGGATTAGAAAATGTTGATAGCAATCGAGAGCAGGAAATGGAAACATTTGGATAGCAATTGAGGTAGCAATCGAGAGAGAGGGGGAGAGATAAAAAGGGAGACATTTATTTATTTATTTTAAAAAAAGAAGACCTTTCAAAAATGAAGTTGTGCAGGCAGCTCTAGAGATTGGGAAATGTGAATTTTTAAATGTTGATAGCAATTGGGAGAGGCAAGGGACACATTTCAAAAGCAATTGAGGCAGTAATTCAGAGAGGGATAATTAAAACATTTTAAATAGCAGTTGTCTTGGAGTGAGTAAGAGAGAAAGAGATGGGGAGGGAGCGAAAGAGCAAATGTCAAAGAATGATAATCTTAAAAAAGAAGAGGGACACGGGCGAGAAATATTAAGATTTGATAGTTGGATATACGTGTATACTCTAGCAGTATGAATTGCAATAAATAAATATAAAGACATAGAGATCGAAAGAGAGACATAGAAAGAAATTTACAGAGTGAAGGAAAATAAATACATATTTTGCCTGGTGTGAGTGTGAGAAGGAGAGATAGAGAGAGGGGGAGGGAGATAAAAGAGAAAGAAAGCCAACATAAAAATGAACAAGATCTGTAACCTGGTCGCGGCCCGAGCTCAAATGTTCTCAATTGACGTCAGTTTGGCCGTTCCGTCACTTAAATCGGCCCTTTACAGTTAAAAGGGCTCCCTTTCCCTGGTAAAGTACATACTTGCAATGAGTCTGTAATAGGGCAGGTCCAAGCTAATGTCCCCCTTGATGGTGAAAATTCATCTTCATTTTAGCTTTACAAATTTGGTATCATTTCAAAGCTAAAAGTCTGAAGTTTAGATTTTTAGTACAGAAATTTGCATAATATGCATATTTAACGAGTAGTGAGCATCTAATTTGCATATTTCAAATATTAGCGTGACGTACGGGACATTGTATTTCTATTTTTAATTTTTATTTTATCAATCAAGCTTTAATTTCATATATGGGGACTAGTAAAACTAATCACTAGCAATAGTTGACCAAATTTTTAAGTGTCAAAATTAATTAATTATGCTAATTAGGGCGTGTCCAAACTGCAATGTCCCGTACGTCACAAAAATGAACACCTTTTTTAAATATTTCAGTATGAAACACTTAATTTTTTTCTTTCATATTTTGTGAAGTTCTAATTTATCATACTCTTGACTGGCTAGCTAAGTTTTATGAAAACAGCATTTTTTGTTTTGATTTTATTAGCTAATTAAGACATGTGACGTACGGGACAAAAGTGTGACGTACGGGACATTTTCAGTGTTAAAGCAATGGCAAGCCAGGTGAAAATTATTTGTTTTGTGTTTTACCACAGATTATCATAATAATTCTTGCTTAGATAAAATTTCAGAATAAATAGGTCTTACCTTTAGGAGTTACCTCTAAAAGTAATGACATAATTACCACATCATACTTCGCGTTATAGCTACATACTGATGAAAATGTGTCTGGAGGGGGAAATTTGAAATACCTCATAATTACCTTTAAATAATTATCTGAAATACTAGACAGTCAATTTGAGTAGGGAAACTGAATGTCAATGAAGGAAATATAGTATTACATTGGTTCAGTACAACGAGACCTTCCAAACAGGTTCAAAAACTGCAAGAAAGTGCTAAAAAGGCACAAAATATTTTTAGTTTTTCTTCTAAATAGTCCCATGTGTAGGATTTCATGTAAGTTGCCAAATTTATGATGATTCTGTTTAATTTTCTCATATTCAAATCTTTTTTGTCAATATTGAAAGTAATTTACATCAGATAGATGTATCCCACATCTTTTGAAGCCAAATAAAATATGAATTCTTAATTAGTAATTAGCATAATTAATGCAAATTATCGGATTTCAGAGCTTCAATTTGTTAAAGTCTTATTATAATGTATTGCGGAAGCTGTTTTTGAGTTTTAAATCATCACAATATTGAATGAATACAATAAGAACAAATATATTGCAAAATGGACCCAAAGATTTAAAAATAAAAGCAGGAAAATGACAAATAAAACATGATGGAAAAATGTCCCGTACGTCACATGTCCCGTACGTCACGCGCATACCTATTTTCTTTCATTAATTATCATGGGATAAAAGGTCATAATTTTTTTTTTTTTTTGCAGTGCGTATATTAATGGTTACTATATGCATATATCAGGAATAAGTTGTTATCTGCCATGTAGATTCAGAGAGTTTTCACAATACACATTTAAAAAAAAAAGTCATAATTTCTCTGGTCCCGTACGTCACGCTGCATATTTATTAGCATAATTAAATTTTAACGAGCGTTTTGAATATTTTTTTTTGCATTTTAGGAAGGGACTACAAGTAGCTTTCCAAAGCACCAAAAAGATTCCAGATCATAGCTCCTTCCTTTGAATAATATTCAATCGAAAGCTGTGAATGTCCCGTACGTCACAAGTCAAATAGCTTGGACCTGCCCAATAATGGTTCAGAAGATGTTGTTACCTCATAAAGTGTACGATTGCCTAGGTGGTAATGTCCTGTTAACCAATTGTCTACTGTAATAGGGTGTGCCACATATCAATGCTAACTGAAATTACTGTATTTTAGAGGGACAGGGTAAAATAACTTCTGACTCGTTCAGGTAAATTTGCGAACATAATAGCAAAACACAGATGTGAAATTGCCAAACAATGCAATAAAAGATTCTTTGTCCGATCATACATTAATGATACGGTCAAACTTGTCTATAAAGGGGTACAAGTGGTTCCTATGGACAGATTCATTTATTCATATATATTTAAACAGTTTCCGAATGAGTCACAAAAAGTAGTCTTTATAAAGAGGAGGTCACAAAAACAGGTTTCACTGGACAAGGTAAAGGCATATATCAACTTTAAGGCTGTCGATTTCGGGTATATTTATTACCCGGGACTCGCGATAATTTTTCGGCGAGTCCCGGGTACCCGAAATTTATCAATTTGTTGATTTCGCTATAGGCATGTCACGCCGCTGGGAAACATGTTCATTCAAGTGACAAAAATGCAGCGCATTTATGACAATAAATCATCTTATAAAATACAGCAAATTCGTAAATCGATTTTTTGCTTTTTTTTCGGGATATCGAGTATCGATTTTTGCGCCCGGGACTCAACATTTTTCGGCGGGACCCGGGTACCCGGGACTCGTCAACAGCCTTAATCAACTTTATTCCTCTTTTTCCACTAATTATTTGTTCATAATTTATTGTTATTTGCATACAAATAAGGTGTGGCTGCACTTGTTTTTCGATGGTAACGAGAGAGACATGAATGCCTTTTTAAGAGATGGACAGATGATATCTTTGAACAAGCAGCCACTTGCCCATCTCCCTCCCACCTAAGTCTATTGACATACATATAAATATATTTATGCAAAGTATGCGTTGCCAATTACTTCTGCTCTAGTTCAGTTAACTGCTTATCATTCTCCGTGCTTGTTCTACGTATTCTTTTCTCACATGTTGTTTGTCTTGTTATTTAAAGGGAACCCTAACCCAAACAAACATATTAAAGTGATTATAAAGTAACATTCAACCAGTCCGTAGAAATATGTGTCTTCAGAAATATGGCATCCAAACTTTGTGAGTCATAGGTACTGCTCAAAATCATTCATGAGTCTGCAGAAACAGACTAGTTAGGAAAGTACCTACCCCTTATATTATGGTCCTAGGCAATAATAGTCTGCTTCTGTAGACCTAAACGCAGGATACAGAAATATGATGCGTTTTCTCAAAATAACAACATATTTCTTAAAACTTGTTATTACATTTTTTTTAGTAGAATGGGACTATATTAACTTCTTCACAAATTTGAAAATTATTCAGGGGTGCTGGTTCTCTTTAATATTTAAATACAATGACAATCTCTTCTCATGCACTAAAATCTACCTCCTAATCCTATAAACAACACTCCTTTTTACTTTTCAATACTTTTTTGTTTAATAATTGACCTTAATTCCTTCCCCCAGTCTCTCATTTTGACACATATCTTGCTGCAGTATACTTTGATAATAATTCAGTAATACTATAATTTGATTGTAAATATTTGACACCATCTTACATTTTTTTCTTTCTAGGTACAGGAGTATATTACATCTTGTGAACATATATACTATACAACATGCATACATACATTATACATGTTAACTCTGCATTGTACCGATGTAAGATAATATTGCTGAATTAATCATTTGCAGTCTGGCAAATCTCCCTTCCAGGAAAGGTATGCATTCAAATGACATTATAATCCTTTTCTCTCTTTACTTTTTTACTCGTCAGTCTCTCTCTTTCGCTATCATACACTATCAGTAAGCCTCTTTTCAACTTTATTCTCCATTTCATTTGTTTTTGTTTTACAAATCCCTTCTCCCCCTCTTATAATCTCTCCCTTTTCTATCCTTTATCTTATACCTGCTTCGGTTATTTTCCTCCCCCTCTCACCCTTCATCCATTTATATAATATTTTTCTATCAATCTTTTTATCATTTTTATCTCAACTTCTCTCTTTTCTTTTTCCACATAAGAATTCCTTTACACTTTCTCTTTCTACATAGTATATTTATACTCTTGAAATTAAATCAAGTTCCCCTCTTAAATCTCTCCCTTTCCATTCTGCTCTGTCTCTATTTCTCTCTTCATCACTTAAACATCCAGCGTTCCTCTTTCCTCTTTTCGACTATCTGTCCCTGTCTTGTTCTTTTCCTGTCATCTTTTGGACATCCAGATTTTCCAGGTCATCTGTACAGCCACCACTCTCCCTGATGAAAATAAATCTGCTTCAAATCATTTCCTCTGCACTCTACAACCCCTCAATATTTCTCTCCCACCCTCCCCTCTCTCTCTCTATCCCTTTTCCCCCATTTTCTATATCTCACCCTCACCCCCTCACTATCTCTTTTCTCTTCTCTCCTTTTCTTGGACATCCAGATTTTCCAGGTCAGCTGACCACCACTCTCCCTGATGAAAATAAATCTTGTTCAGATCCGTTCCTCGGCTCCTCCACTACCCTCGATCTTTCTCCCTTTAAAGGGATCTAGTAACTTTGTTGAAGTGATGAAGGGTTGATGCAATGTATATTGTTGTTATCTCATATGTCCACAGGGTATTGTGTGAAAATTTCAAGTCAAATGGACATTGCATGGCCAAGTAATAAGCGAAAATGCAAAGTGATATTCACTAACTCACTGCACTCACTTTGTACACGGTTTCAAAACTCCACCTGAGTTTTTCTTATCTGAATACCTAAGTTCAATCGTACATATCTTTGTAACGAAAGGGAAATTTGAAAAACCGAAACCAGTCCCATGATTTTATTGTTAATACGAATACAACAAGGTATGAGGGAACCGCTAGAATTAAAATTTTATTTTGAGGATTTGGACAATGTTACTAAGTCCCTTTAATACCCCATTCTATCTCAGCTGCATTTTCCCCCTGAGATCCTCAGGACCTCTTCCACTCTCTCTCTCTCTCCCTCTATTCTTCAACTATCTCCCTCAAGAAGAGAAATCTGAAATTGAAGATCATTTCCATTGCTCTCTCTTCACCCATGTACTACTCTCCATCTTTCTCTCTCTCTCCTTTTCTCCATACCCCATTTTACCTTAGCTATCCTTTCCTCTATTATCAACTGCTATTCTCTCACATGTCCAGATTTTCCCAGGTCAGCCCTGTGACCACCAAGCTCTCTGTCCTTCAAACATCTCCCGCTCCAATGGAGAGAAAATCTTCTTCACCTCATTTCCTTCGCTCTCATCAACCTTCCATCTTTCATGTGGCTTCTCTCCATACTTCAATCCCATTTTATTCTGCTCTATTGTCCTCTTTGACATTCTCCTTTCTCCCATTCTCTCTCCTTATCTTCATCTCTATCACTCTCGAATGTCCAGATTTCCCAGGTCGGCTCTGTGACCACCACGCCATCTGTTCTTCAAACCTCTCTGCTCCAATGAAGAGAAACCTCTCTGCTCCAATCTTTTCACCTCATTTGCAAATGCTCTTCATCATATATCTTTCTCCTTCTCTCTCTAACCTGTTTGACATCAGCTATCCTTTCCTCTGTTCTCCCCTGGTATTCTTCTTTTGATCTCTACCTATTCTATCTTTATTCCTCTCCTCCACTCTTGAATGTCCAGATTTTCCCCAGTCTCCAAACCTCTCTGCTCGAATGAAGAAGAGACATCTTTTCACCTCATTTCCTCTGCTCTCCATCCGCCATCTTTCTCCCCCTCTCTCTAACCTGTTTGACTTCAGCTATTCTTCCCTCTGTTCTCCCCTGGTATTATTCTTGCGCTCTCTCCCTATTCTATCTGTATTCCTCTCCACCACTCTTGAATGTCCAGATTTTACAGAGCTCAGCCCTGTCCTCCTAACCTCTCTGCTCCAATGGAGAGAAAATCTTCTTCACCTAATTTCCTTCGCTCGCCATCCTCCATCCCCCCTCTCTCCCTCTCTCTCTACCCCCTTTGACCTCAGCTATCCTTTCCTCTGTTCTCCCCTGATATTCTCTATTGCTCTCTCCCTTTTTTCATCTATATCCCTCTCCCCCACTCTTGAATGTCCAGTCCTTCAAACCTCTCTGCTCATATGAAGAGACATCTTTTCACCTCATTTGCTTTTCTGCTCTCTGAGGGGGCCCCTGGGGATTTATAATCAAAATCCAAAGTGGGTGATCATTTTTTACTAGGAAACCCAATTTCATTTTCTCCCTTCTTTCATTATTATTCCATTTTATTTGATAAAGTGCTTTATGTTTTGTCTTCATTTTCACCTATTTTGTTTTATTCCTCATTTCCTTTTCTTTTTATAGTGATTCATGTTTGTCTTTTCTTCATTATACAAATTTAATCACCTCCTTTTTGTCTCTCTCAACCCTATTTCTCTTAGTTTTAATGTAGTGCTTCACATTTTCCTTTTCTTGAGGATTCATTCCAATGTCATTATCTCATTCTCTTTTCTTTTATAGTGCTTCATGTTTTTTTTGTCTTTACTTTACATGCCGATGTCATGCTTGTTTCTGCCTTTATCATTCATTTTCTTAGTACTTCATTTATTCCCTTAACGTTTTCCTGAGAATCCCAATTTCATCTCCTCCTATCATTTCCTTTTCTTCTATTCTTGTTTGACGAAGTGCTATGCCAATGCGCATCAAATCCAATTCAGTGGCTTATTGAAGGGGGTAAGGGGGTAGACAGTTGCCCCCAGATGGAGATTCTTAGCCCCTGCTGCAACCCCCACAAATACAATGGGCTATGATAATAATAATGTTGTATTTATAACGCGCATATCAAATAGCTGTTAGAAATTAAAAATAAAAGAAAGGTTAGGGCTGTATGCGTACAAAATAAGCAATTGCTTTTCCCATTTTAATTTTTTGTAAAGGAATTGAGCTACGTGCGTCACACTATAGTTTTGTGACCAATGACTTACTAAATACAGTAAAAACATGTCTTAGTGACCACCTGTCTATAATGGCCTCCAAACTAGATCCCTTGTAGAGAAAATCAATGCTATGGGCCCTGTCTAAAGAGGTCACCTGTCTACAGTGACCATTTTTCTTGTTCCTCAATAGTCTTAGGTGGTCACTAGACATAGGTTTCACTGTTGAAGTTAGGTAGTGATGATTATTAGCACATCCCAAAGCAAAATCCTAGCCAAAACATGGCTCACCCCATTGATGCTTATATATTTTTGGCTCAAGCTGCTACCCTTGATGGAAATCTTGCCCCCTCTTTGCCCCCCCACCCCCGCCCCCTTATCCCCTAACAGGCGTAACCCTTGCTACATCTCTACCTTTTTTTAATGGGAAACCCAATTTCATCCTCTCGTCTTTCTTCTCTCCCTTCCCCTTTATTCTTGCTTGATGAATCGCAATGAATGAGCATTGAATCCTGATTAAGTCGACTAGCAACTTCACCCCCCCCCCCCCGAATCAGATTTGAACCTTACTGCACCTCTATCCTTTTTTAATGGGAAACCCAATTTCATCCTCTCGTCTTTCTTCTCTCCCTTCCCCTTTATTCTTGCTTGATGAATCGCAATGAATGAGCATCAAATCCCGATTGAGTTGACGAGCGATGTTCTGCAAGACAATCTGTTCTATCCACACAGGAAAATGCACGGAAAGCCAAGTCTACCTGGGAATCAATATGTCCATATGATGCCACGGTGCACTTTTTTAAAACCAAGCCTTTACCCCCAATCTGTACGAGAATCAATATAATATAGTTAACTTTTTTTCCTCATACCAAGTCTTTTATAAACATCGTCAATGAGCCAATCCGATGAAAATTTTCATGGAAATTCAAACTGCTATGTCCTCGATAGTCTATTTTAGTTTATTTTTTGTTCATTCTTATCTTATATTAATAAACTTTCCACTTTTAAAGATATAAATTTGTTTAATATTTGAATATGAACTGTACTCTGGATGATCTGCTATCTACAGCATGTTATCTATCATAGAGGTTGGAGCATTTGATTACAAATTTTCTGATAATATTTATATCTAATTTTCAGAATATTCAATAAAAATTAAAAAGGAACTACATAAATGTAGGTTCTACGAGACTCCAAAAGCCAAAACAATGTATTGGGAAAGTTACCGAAAACATCTATATCTTAGGCCAAACTAATTGATCAATATTGTTGAAAAGGTATTAAAAAAAGGGGCGTTTCCCAATACTGTTATTTGGCTTTAAACATCATTATCCCTAAAGTACACAAAAATAACTAAGCTCCCTCCTCTGTCTCACCCTACAACTTGTGGGTGTTTGAGAGGACCTGGTATGTGTAGGTGGACATGAATGTAGGTATTTGGCTCAGATCCAAAATCTTAACAAAATGCACTTTTGAGAGGACCTGGTATATGTGTAGGTGGACATGAATGTAGGTATTTGGCTCAGATCCAAAATCTTAACAAAACGCACTATGATATTTCAAGCATAATCTTTAACAAAGTAAACAAGTTCAAAGCTTTCTCAATATAAAAGAAATTTGCTATTTCAAATTGCTTAAAAAAAAAAAAAAACTATAAATAAACCCCCGCAGGCGACTTGTAGTTTAGAGAATTATTGTAAGCAGACATGAATAACGTAGCATTTGGCTAAGATCCAAAATCTCCAAAGAAATCATATACATTTCCAGTAAAAACATCAAATTGAAAGCCACCTTAATAACAGATAAGAAGTACATGCAAGTTGATATTGCAAATAAATTGAGAATTACAAATAAATGTGATATTCAACAGAGGTGCATTTCAAAGTAGACTTGAACAAGTGACTCTCGTTTTGTTTTTTATATGTATCCTTTTTCTATTTCTTTAATTTATTGATGAGTGGAATAAATTGCTCTTGCCAGATATGAGCTGTTTTTCAAGGGATTGGCTAAGTTCAATAAAGCTCCATTTCAATGATTCTTAACATTTCCATATATTTCATCAATGTATTTTAATACTTATGGAAAAATAACTGCCTTGTCAGGTATAAGCTTTTTTCCAAGGGATTCCTATGCAAATGCAAATTTAAATTCAATGTAACTACAACTTTTCCTTGTCATTCCAATAAATAACATAATTTATATGCTTTCCCAGGTTCCCAAATAAATGAATGGGAAAAAAATATATCTTGTACATAGCGTATAACACAAAGCGTTGTACTATCAATTTTACCCTGGAAACTCATAAAAAAATCAATGGAAATAAACGATACATTGTATACGTATGCAAAAATAAATCGTTGAAAATAACATAAACCAGCGTTCAAAATATAGTCGTGATTGAAAACGATCCTAAAAATCTATTTATCCGATTCCAACGAAAATGCCAATTCCAATTTAGCTATGCTTTGTTTATCTCGTTCCCTGAACTATTCATTTGTACACCATGTTTAGCCAGGTCGCAAATGCAAATGAATGGACAGAAAACACAATATAAACATACACATTCGGCAATAGATCGTTGAAAAGAACATGAAACAGCCTTCAAAATCTTTGTGATTGAAAACGATCCTAAAATTCTTCTTTATCCGATTCCTACAAAAAATGCCAATTTCAATTTAGCTTTGCTTCCATTCATTTTCCGGTCATTCCAATAAATAACATTTTCTATACCATGTTTGGCCAGGTCGCAAATACAAATGAATGACAAGGAGGCATACAGGAAACAATATAATATTGATATAAAATAAAAACATGAACATCATAGGGTGAGAGTAAGAATGGCATTAAGTCCATTTCAGGCTAAATTGAGTTACGCATACCATCTTGTAGGTCAGATTCACGTTTTTGTGATGCAATTTTTTCAGATAATAATTATGTCTAATTTTGGGGATATTCATCAAATACAATACAAGAGAGCTGCATTTGGCCTCTGCCTGGCTTTCAAGCTTAAAACTTGATGATCTCTGAGGTACAAAAAGTGACTTAGCGCCCTTTTCTTCCTAAACCGACGACGATATATTGATATAAAATGAAACATGAATATGAGCCAGAGATCAAATTGCACAAAATCCTTCCAAGGCCAGCGGGACAAAATAGGTACCTAGAAGAAAGAGGAAAAAAATGGCTGAATTCCAAGATGAAAGGGCTTTGATGTTCATTTTTCAGATGGTGATACATGAATGTATGTATGCAGAGCAGGGTTACACACTAACTTGTTGTGCTCTAGTGAGTGGTGCTATCCCAGGCCAGCTTGCAAAATGATTTCCTTTCAATCTTTTCAACTCCTGGGCTCAAGCCCCCCCCCCCCCCTCCCCCAGATTTTGTTTTGATTGTGAGGCTTTGAATAGCTAAAATCCAAAAGCTTGCGGGGGCTCCACCCCCGGGACCCCATCCAGGTTGGAGCACCCCCCCCCCCCCCCCGCAAAAAAAGCTGGCTTTGCCACAGACACATACCAGTCCTCTTGCCAGAGTAATGTTGTGGCTAATCTTCCTAATGGGGTTAGTACTGGTCAAAGGAGGGCAATCTCTATAATGCTCTGCTTATTTCTTTTTTTGTTAAACATCAATTCATTTTACAATTAATTTGCCAATCTATCAAAATTCCATTAATTCTTCATTTGTATTTATCATCCATAGAGACCCCCATATATACATACATGAACATCTACAATTTACATACATATCTTTTCATTTATCCATTAAGGATGATTGAAATTGGTACAATTATGAATTATCCATTGACCCCAGTATTTTGGGGACAGTCTTGAGTGGGTTAAATCAATATTCATTAATCAATCACCTATGGGAACCTGGCCAGTAGGCCCTGTATAAACTCTATGGAAATCTATTATCTCCCTTTTAAAAGGAAAATACATGTTTTTGTATAAACCTGCCATGATAATATTATGCAAGTGAGTGTGCCACAGAGACTATGGAGTATTTTCACTTTTCACAAAATACATCATTTGTATGACATATTGCTAGTCTCATCACGATATTACAAAATCAATTTAATTTGTGGTCATCCACTCTGTTTGATTTGCGTACATCTGCTTAGGCCTTTTTTCTATACATTTGTTTTTCTTTATAAGTTTGTTAAATATATTTATTTAATTTTCTCTATTTATATGTAGCTTGTTTACTATGTCAATTGTACTTTTTTGAATTTTATTTGTATACACGTGTAAAGCAGTTGTATACCATGCATTTTTATACATGAATAAATAAATAAATAAATAGTAGTAACTATATAGTTCATATAGTACTGTGGTCCGAAAAATAGAATTGTATAGAATCGGATATTCACTCTAAAATGTTGCATATTTATTCTTTCCTCAACTGATGATAAAATGTGATCCTTGGAAAATGTTCAGCGATAAATCGCGAACCTCAAGTTTCCAAAAGGTTGAGAAACCCTGATTGACATGGTGCACATTTGACTGTTACCCATTTCCTGATCAAGTAGTGAACAGGTTAACATAAACAAATATTTAAAAAAAACGGTTTTCAACAGTACCACTGCCAATGTGTTCCTGGAAATCAAAACGCATGCAAACAAATGGCCTTCTTACTTATTTCATGTATTATATTGCTATAAAAATCATTGCTAAAAGTATGAATAAAAAACAAAACAGGGTCAATTTAGAACTCTATACAGGGGTTTTTCAATAATCATATAATCATATTACATATAATTAACACCTTGAATGCCAATTTTGAAGATTTGCACCAAACTACCATATTTGCCGGTGTATTACCCACTCCGGTGTATTAACCACATCCCTAACTCTTGGGTTTTCCATGAAAAAAAAAAATTTGATAGTAAAATTCATGAATTTTAGATGGTCAAAATGTGCCGAGGATAAAACATCCTTCTTTTTCAGAGAGTTTTGGTCTATGAAATATACTTCAATTTACTGAAGTCTCTGAAGCAAATAAAGGAAATTATGAGCCCTTCCCCGATTAATCCGTATGATTTGTTGAGCTTACCAAAATATAACACGGAACACTATACATGGGACTGTAATAAATTCTAGAAGAAAAGCGAAGACAAAACAAAAAAAATGAATCAAAACGGAGATAAAAAAACTGTACCTTGATATGTTATTCCTTCTTACAAGTTCAGATTTGGTTAAATCTACCCTTAAAAATAGTAAATTCTAAGCTTTTTTTGGAGATGAAAAATTGCGATCGTAACTTGCAAGTGGTGGGGAGAAAAAGTGTACAGCATTGATTTGACTGAAATTAGCGATCAATCACGATAGGATTGGGAGTGGATGATCGCTAATTTCAGTCAAGACACATATTTTCTCTCTAGATTGCAAGTTACGATCGCAATTTCTTATCCCCCAAAATAGCTTAGAATTTACTGTTTTCAAAGGTAGATTCAACAAAACTTGAACTTATAGGAAGGAATAACATATCAAGGTACATTTTTTTCATCTCTGATTTGATTCATGTTTTGCTTTGTCTTTGTTTGTCTTCTAGCATTCAGTACAGTCCCATGCATAGTGTTCCATGCTGTGTTATCCTAGGTGGGGATTTTCGTGCAAATTTTCTCTATCTCCGTGTAAGAACCGCACCCACTTTTCGTCGGTAATTCCGTCGGGAAAACCATGCGGTTAATACACCGACAAATACGGTATACACATAATTGATAATTCCCATTGAGTTGCCTATATCCCTGGCAAGTCTGGAGTTTAAAAGCTTGAAATGAAAAGGGCAATGAAAAAATACACCGGGGCTCAGGGGAAAATGCCAGGAAGAGCCCCCCCAAAAAAAAAAAAAAAACAAACAAACAAACAAACAATAAAAACATACATAAATACCAAATTAAAAAATAATAAAATAAAAATAAATAAATAAATAAATAAATACAATTAAAAAAATAATAATGTTTATAAAAAAATATAATAATAATAAATAATAAAAGAGCCCCTTAGACACAAAACATATACATTTGCATGGAGTTTAATCCAAACAAAAAAGAAGAAATTTAAGAGCATTATTTTCATGCAGCCAAGCTTGAAAAGTAGCCCTGAAAAATAAATGTTGATTTTTTCCCCTGGAAAAGGACAACTGAACTCCTAATCAAACAGAAATATTCACAGACATGAAACTAGCCTAGGTAAAAAGTAGGTATTGGTGACACTGATGTGTACATATGATGAGCTTGGTTGCATAAGGCACTACAAACATTGTATTGCCTTTAGAGAAACTGGAACTGCATGTTACAATACAAGTCGTTGTTGAGAAAGAGGACGCTAAGTCACGTGTAGTCGTGTATGTACTTCTGAGATAATCATGTTTTGAGTTTAGCTGTCTCTTATTCTTTTGTTATGATTAGAAAATATAATCTAAAAATGTGGCATCTCAAAGAGATGGCTTCCAACCTACAAGTTGGTATGTATAGTAGAACACTTTTTAGCCCCAAATCGACTTAACGACCTTCTCACTCTCACCCGATCAACATATTTCCTTTTATTTGGGCATTTTTATTAAGAAAGAAAAAAGGAAAATTAAAAATGCCGTACATTTTTTCATAAGAAAAATGTATTAATTACTTAATAGAATCAAACTCTTAGTCGGGCGCCGGTGTGACTGACCGAACCGACTCAGCCTTACTCTCTATCATGTATGCGAGTAAACTACGCGCTTAATTTATGCAAGTACAAATGCAGGGGATATACATGGGATGCATGTGAAGTAGTGCATGCATAATGAACACTATCCATTCAGAGCCCAACTAGGACACTTCTAGGTCAATGAACTTTCAGGCTGTATTAAATATTCCTCTTTGTGAAATTCTCCTCTTTATAAGCCCAGTTCATATCTGCTTTTTTCAACAACAACAAATGGTTTGCTATATTTAAACATATTAAAATTGCATGCATATCCAACCAAGGTAGATCTAGGCGACCCAAAAAATTGCATACATATTGCCCAACATAGCAGTAACAAACGTGCATTACAAACTTGAAGGTAATTACCTAGAATAGGGTTAATTGAATGGGTTTGCTTCCAAGTAGGCAGGCAAGTAAAAAGCATACATTTGAATATCAATTCAAATACAAGAAAACTGACCAGACGTATTGTTTTAATAAATGAAACAGAGCAAAGAAAAACGGGCTCTAAAAGTGAATCAAACAAGAGATTGCTAGACCGGTGCTCTGACTGCTAAGCTAGTAGAGGCTCTCATGATAGCTCTTCTTCCTCAAAACCATTTTCCAAGCTCTTAAACAAAAATATTTCTGGTTAGTTTTTCTTGCATTTGAATTTGAATTGAATGGTACTGTACACTTTAACAAACTACAATTATGAATCCCTAATGAAGTAACACCCTGTAATACCCAGTGCCGCCAGGAAATAACTGGAGCATGAAAATTGGACCATCACATTCGCCCAAGGAGAATAAATGTCTGAGTTGATTATCAAGCCAACAAAAAAAATCAAATGGTTCAGTTTGAAGATAATTTCCGATGAAAGGGTATACAGGTGCAGGTGTGATTACAAATTTCCAGTAAAATGCATTATAAAGAAGTAATGCCTCCTTCGTAGAATCCTGTTACACTGGGGCGTTACTGGAGCATACAAAATTGAGCAATCACATTGTTTCAAGCAAGATAATCTTGCTGCTAAAAGAAAAGAAAAGATCTGGTGTGATGTACACGTACTGTACAAGTAATTCCCAAGCTTACCAAACACCTTGCATATAAACTGAGTGGTTCTACCTAGATGCGACTGGAGCATGAAAAACTGGGCCATCAGATCACCCCAAAGAGGATAAAAGTTTGCCTCGATTATCGTACTAATATTTTGGATAATTGGAAGATTATTTTGGCTGGAATGGTATATATTGCACTTAAAATGGTGTAATTACGAATTCCTAAAAAACAAAAAGAAGTTCTGCCTTCCTCAAATCCTGCAATACTGAATAGCATTATAGACATTCAATACTGAAGCATGAGCAATTAAGACATCAGGGCATTCCAAGGTAGATACAATTAAAACAATATAAGATGCAGAGCATTATTGTAGCTCTAGAGGGCCAATCAAATGGTCCATTGCGTTTAACTCAAAAAGTTATTAATAATTTAGGCAAAATAATCCAATGTTTGACTTGTCTATAATCGCCATAATTTTGAATTTCCAAGTATTCCTGATACTAATACTAAATATACATTGAATGTGGCACTCGGATAAATATTTGCCTAGATTATTGCACCACCACACAAATTATTTGATTCGATTGGAAGATTATTTTGGGTGGAAACCAATGTAATTATGAATTTCAAAATATCCCAAACGCCATGTCATATACATACATACACTACATACATGTATGTGAAAGTGGCTGTAAGTGGCACTAGAACACTACTGGGGCATGAAAAATTGACCGTCACATACATCTGAAGCGAATTAATGCCTAGCTCCGTTATCATACTGGTAACTGCTATGGTTGAAAGTTGGAAGGAAGATTATTTCAGTTGGAAGGGTAGATTTAAACCGGTGGAATAATAACATTTCTAAGTATCCTACACACTTTGGCATAAAACATTGTAAGTGGTACTAGGACACATTCGTCCGAGGAGAATAAAAATGCCTGGCTCCATTATCATACTGCTTCAACATCACTGCTATGGTTGAGTTGGAAGGAAAATTATTACAGTTGAAGGGATACATTTGAACCGGTGCAATTATAAAATTTCCAAGTATCCCATACACCTTGGCACAATACATCGTAAGTGGTTCTAGAACACTACTGGGGCATGAACAATTGGCCATCAGTCATCACATTCATCCAAGGAGAATAAATTGCCTGGCTATGGTTGAAAGTTGGAGGGAAGATTATTTCGGTTGGGAGGGTACGTTTAAACCGGAGCAATTATGAATTCCCAAGCTTACGAGACACCTTGTAAGACCGAATGGCACTAGGGGCGTTACTGGGGCATGAAATATTGAGCCATCACAAATCCCCCAAGAAGGATAAATGTCTCCTCCGATTATCACGCCTACGATAACTGATGCGGGCGGGCGTGTGACGATGCCCCCTTGTAAAACAACAGCGCGCAGCTCCTAGCGGTTATTTTTGCCCGTTTTGCCGACGACGTGCAAATTAACATCTCGTAGCAGTACGAAAATACAGGTCGGTTTAGCCTTGAATTCCAAAGAGTCCCTGAAAAGGCTGAAAATCATAAAAGAGCCAGCTAGCATAAATTGCATATAGTTCAATGCAAAACTAATTTAGAGAGCTATTTTAATCAGGCAAGTTTAAAAAAGAGCCCCAGAAAAAAATTAATTGAAAGTCTTCCATTTCTCACAGAATGATCAGGAGACATGTGACTGCCTTTCTTCCTACATGGAAATGAAACAGATGTGATTGCCTTTCGGAGGACAACGTGAAGATGAGCATCGTGAGCAAAATTAAACAGGAGATAGGATTTTCGGGGAAAACCCCATATATTTAAGCGAAAAAATTTGCTTGCATCTGCACGTACGGTAATAAGAAATACAGAAATCAGACACCATCAAACTGTTCCCTTTGAGATTTTGTAAACCCCTAGATTTTGTACATAGTCCACCTGGTTCCCACCCATAAGCAAAGGGTTATAATAAGGAGGGCAAAGAAAGAGATAGAATTACTTAAAGGGTAATTCCACCCCAGAAACGTGATGTTTGCTATCAAATATAGTGAATGTGAAGAATCATGAGCGAAAATCTGAGCCAAAACAATGGAGCAATACAAAAGTTATGACAGGTTAAACTTTGCTCCTATTTTGTGTATTGTTCGCAATTGCTATCAATAGTGACGTCACTTGCGAGCTGTGGCATTTTGAATAAATACATGAACATTATACAAAATTCAAATTTTCGAAATAACAAAAGCAAATTTATGAGCTTACAAATTCCAAGGCAGTTGGCCCAGGAATATTCTTCAATGAATTTGTGATAACAAGCAGAGAGAAGTAATTTTTTAGTAAAGAAAATGAGAAAGTGTATTTTCATGTACTAAATAAAGGCATAAAGGCATGGCGAGTTGCTCGTCAATGATGTTGCATTTCGCAGCAAATTTTCACCAATTATTCCTCTTATTCTGCTTATTTTTTTTTTATAGCCAATGACTAAATTAGGCCCGGAATTCCCCTTTAATGAACACTTTTGATCATCAAAAATATTTTGTGATTATAAATTCAAGTGATTATAAATTCAAGCAAATATAGCAAACCTCGATTCCTAATGCAATATCACCATAATTGGAAGTTGAAAGCCTTTTCTTGGTTATTTACTTGCACCATGCAGACTCTTATTAGCCTGAAACGGTCTAGAATTAGAACATTTACAATGTGAAACAAACCAACAGAGGGTGTGTGTGCAAAGGGAATCACATCAGAGCTAGATGACGCCACAAAATAACTTCACATTTGCCTGCCCGTCCAAAACAGACACTCATAACAGATTAAAGGGGAATAGAGTACAATGGAAAACGAGTGCTAGGCTCATCGCTTCAGGCCTCCAAGAGTGCAAATTTCCTGTTACATTTTTCGCTACCAAAATCGGGGAGAAAATGAAATTTCACCCCCCCCCCCAAATCAAAATGTTTCTGTATGGTGTAGACCGCTGGAAAAACATGACAGATTTCTTGATAAATGGCCTCCACTCCAGCAGATTCATAATTTCCTCAGATTGTAAATAGAGCACCTATAATAAAGCGAGTGCATGTTTTTGTTTCTAAGCTAGAGTCATGACTGGAGCCAGAAGGCTAAATAATTACTTTATAACAACATTATTACATGGGACATATTCAGCAGCAGCTACATTTGCTGCATTCTTCGTAAGAGTATGCAAGAAAAGATTTTTCTAGCTCCGAATGAGCATTTTTCAAGCGCATTTGTGTCAAAAGAAAAGATAAGCCAGAAACATGTTTCAAAACTCTAATTCTGTGTTGGAGAAGAAGTCCATTCAAACGCATCATAAGTTTCAGCAGAGCAAAATAAGAACTTAAGAAGTAACAAACAAAACTTACGAAAGTGTAATACATTTCTTTATACATCTAGTTCTAAGCAGTGTATTCTTTCAAAAGCTTGACAAGTTATTTATTTCAGTACCAGAGCCATGACTGGAGGCTAACTAATAACTTTTAGAAATGAAGTAGGTAGGGAGGCCCTGATTGGCGTTATAAATCTGTCAAGTGAATTGCTGCGAATTGGGTCATATGAATCAAGGCTCACAATAAACAAGTCCTGGTATAGGCCATGGACACAGCAGCATATATCAGCCTTGCTGGTTTTTGTATACACATGTAGTAAATACATGTATATTGGCATGGATTAAAGGGACTGTGTCGCCCATTTCGAATGGCGCTTTCCAAAGTGGTCAAGAGGAGCCTGCCATGTTAATTGGGTCATAGGAATTGAGGCTATCAATAAACAAGACCTAGTATAGGCCATGGACACAGCAGCATATCAGCCTTGTGGTTTGTGTATACACATGTAGTAAATACATGTATATTGGCGTGGATTAAAGGGACTGTGTTGCCCATTTCGAATGGCGCTTTCCAAAGTGGTCAAGAGGAGCCTGCCATGTTAATTGGGTCATAGGAATCGAGGCTCACAATAAACAAGACCTGGTATAGGCCATGGACACATCAGCATATCAGCCTTGTGTTTTTGTATACACATGTAGTAAATAGGCATGGATTAAAGAGACTATGTCGCCAGTGTTGAATGGCGCTTTCCAAAAAGCTCAAAAGGAGACGCCATGATAATATAGTATGCACTAATTGGGTCGTAGGAATAAAGGCTCACAATAAACAGGCCCTAGTATAGACAATGGACACAGCATGCCAGCCTTGCGTTTTGCATACACATGTAATAAATACATGTGCATTCATTGGAGTTGATTAAAGGGACTGTGTTGCCCGCGTTGCTTTCCAAAGTGCTCGAAAGGAGAATTGAGAGTGAAGAGGGCATAAGTCGATTTTTTTGGAAAAACGGAATTATACATACCGTGTTGTAGGTCAGGGCACCCTCTACGCGATGCACAATTTTCAGATAATAATGTCTTATTTTGGGAACATTCTGCAAATATCAAAGAGAGCTACATTGGCTTGTACGAGGTTCTCAAACTTTAAAACATGATTATCTTCAAAGTACAAAAAGTGACTTAGCGCCCCATTGTTTCTCAACCGACAATACCAGAGTTTTCATAATGTGAACGAATCTTGAAGTCTGTTAGCATGTATAAATCTTGCACGATGAACATGATGGAAGGAGAGTCGGAGAGCCCGCAGAGCTTGCACTGTGGGAGCCTTACAAACAGAAAAATTGCTTAAACTTTCAATTTGGGCTGTTCGGCATCCATAAATTGATTTGATGATCTGCTTCCATCATTTCTTAATGCAAGGGCCTACTCATCATGCTGAAAATAGCAATTGAATTGAACCACGACAAAACGAGGTTAGGGACTTAACGAAAACTGTCAGATCATATGCCAGACCTTTTCCTTTTCCACATTATTCTTTGAGTATCGAAAAGAAAACAATAAGGAGGATAATGAATTGCACAGAATCAGTCCAGATTACGAGTGGAACAAGTTTCAAAATTCACCCTTTCTTTTTACTTGTGTGAAGGTAGAAAGTGAAAAAATGTATTAATGATAATCGAAAGTGAGGAGCACAATATAAGTAATGAATGTACAGAAGTACACAGAGGATAGTGTAATAAAGACATTCATACTTAGCTGAAGTCCTATACCTTCAAATCTCTGTATTGTTATCACATAACAGTACATTGTTAATCACATCAAGTGATGAAGAAAGAGATGACTACGCGTGTGCGTGTCGACACTAGCACTTGCCCGATTGCCCGAGACAAGTAAAAATGTATTTCGGGCAAGTAAAAGATTTAATTCTTTACATGAAAATCTCATCAAGAAGTAAGTGGGCAAGCAAATTTTCTGTTCGGGCAAGTAGTGTTCACACATTTATGACTTCACTTGTCCGAATGGGCTAGCAAAGGCAAAAGTTAGTGTGGAGGCTTGGTCTATGTATTACACTAAAAATGCCATAATCATTTAACTATTTCGCGTTCCATACCACTTTTTATGGCATCATGCAGGCCTTTTGTAAAAAAAAGAAAAAGATAGCCCGCTTCATCACAAATATGTGTATATTTTTCTTCAAACTTTTTATTCCTGGCTCATGTTTAGACCACAAAATTATATCAGTCTCAAACCCCTTCTTAATTGGGAAAAATAAACCTCACCTCGATGTTAACCGAGCGACTAGTGGATAAAAAACAGTAGGGGGTCAGGTCGTAAAACACGCAGCAAGCCTTCGGACATATTCTTAATCCAAAATCCGCAAAATCCTCACTCGGGTAGGTTACCATAACAACCGCACCTCCCTCATCACGCGAACAGCTGGGGCGACACATAGTATCGGCGCGCCCTGTGTTTTTTTGTTCACGGCCATCACGTCTTCTACCCGGGGAACGTTCCGCGCGCTTCTTAATACAAGGTTTATCAGGATGTCATCCTGATGTTGTCAGGACGTCACCGCGCTATCACCCTGACCCGACTAGGGTGAATCTTACCCCGATGTCGTCCTGATGTCGTCCTGATGTGATACTGATCGGAGCTTCTTAATAGAAACAGTGTAGAATGTCATCCGGACAACATCAGGACGTCACCGCGACTATTTTTTTTTATTAAGAAGGGGTTTAAGTCAGGTGGGATAGAGGTCAACCAAAAAAATACATTTTTTTTCACGAGGGCGATTTTGAAAATTTTGAGGGAGAAAAACGCCCTCGTGAAATTATTCACGAGGGCTATTTTGGGGCTCACGAGGGCTCTTTGCCCTGATATGAGGAAGGACTTACCACAGGCTAGAAAGTAAATATATTTAAAATTTATTCAATAATGATTAAGGCTGAATCGGTTGGGTCCATCACACCGGTTCCCGACAACCCAAAAAATACCTTTTTTTTCACGAGGGCGATTTTGAAAATTTTGAGGGAATAAAACGCCCTCGTGAAATTATTCACGAGGGCTATTTTGGGGCTCAGGGGGGCTATTTGCCCTTTGCCCCCGTGTATTTTTTTGGTTGATAGAGGTGAAGGACAAATATAAAGTACAACATATATATATTACACCACAATACCACCACTGTCAGATTAT
This sequence comes from Echinarachnius parma, assembly GCA_037951105.1. NCBI lineage: Eukaryota > Metazoa > Echinodermata > Echinoidea > Clypeasteroida > Echinarachniidae > Echinarachnius > Echinarachnius parma. The sequence goes on from JBAMJV010011753.1 coordinate 22,943, forward strand.
CTTACTCAATGTGATACTTTTCTTGCCACCATGCGGTACCGTATTAAAGAATTGAATTTCGTTCGTTAAAAATGAATTGAATTTATTGAACTTCTTTGATATACTGTTCAGTAACATTGCTTTATTACAGGAACAGACAACATTTATAAGAATACAATTGCAGTCATATTGTACATATTAACAGAGCTTGATTAGAAGTCAGTTCCACATTCATCATTGCATTTTCCTTAAATAATAATATTAATAAAACTACATCAGCATGTATGAATAGTCAACATACACCAATTTATAAGCCCTGTAAAAAGCAGAAATAATATTTCTCTTGGTCACTCAGTACAATTCAAGCAGACTATAGTGTGCAAATTTCAACTCCCTGGGGAGTGAGCATACCACCAGCGTGTGGCCACAGAGGAGCATCAACCTTATTATGTAATCACTACCCCACCCTACCAGGTAGCCAGTACTCTTGGGTTACAGAAACAAATATGGATAAGAGCGCCTCGCCAAGCGACACAACCCAAGTCAAAATTCCCATAGAAACCCATAGGACAATCCTATTGGTCTCTAGTATTGGTTTCTATGGGAAATGTATATGGGTCCCATAGAAACCCATAGGAAACCCATAGGACAATCCTAAATAAGTCTATATTGGTTTCTATGGAAAATGTCTATGGGTCCCTATGAAACCAATAGAAACCATTCAATAGGCCTATGGGTTTCTATTGGTTTGGTTCTATGGGAATTTCAACCTGGGAAGGGCAGAGGTTGGGAATGTAACCCGAGAGCTTCACATTGAAAGCCAACAAACAGGAAGATATAAGATGATGAAAGGTTGAGACTTGAATCCACAACCTTCACATTTAGAAGAGGTACAGTAGGCCGCTCAACAATAAGAAGAAGACACTCCCACAAATATGATACAAGATGACATTAACCCATTGCTTACGGGAACCGGGTAGGCAGTGTACAAAGTCTAGGGGGATTTCAGAATCTCGAAGTGAACGGGTTAACATATTGCCTACGGGATCCTGGTGCGTCCTGTATTATCTCTACGGGAATTACTCAATCTAGTAGGGTACAGGTTACAGGTCTATGACTTAATAGAGGTGTCAGTTCAGTCACCTCTTGTCTACTTGGAGCACTTTGAAGGTAAGTTGATAAAAACAAGTAGATTGGTTAATAGAGACAGGTGCGGGGCACACTGTGTGACATTAATACTTGTTTACCGATTGCAATGATGACCATTTAATGTTCAACATCCTCATCACACCTAGCCTCTTGACAAGGTTCCATGTCTGAATGGAGCATGGAGCAGGTTTCAGTTTTTCAAATTTCCCTTTCGTTAAAAGATGTTTACAATTGAAACTTGTTCAGATGTTTAATTATCCACTGGAAAGTTATAGCTGTGTACAAAAGTTAGTGCAATGAGTTAGCGAATATCACTTTGCAGGTTTGCTCATTACTTGGCCATATAATATCCATTTCCCATGGAATTCTCACACACCACTCAGTGCACATATCATATCACAACAGTACACATTTTTATCACACATTCATCACTTTTCGCACATGCCAACAAAGTTACTAGATCCATTTAATAAATAAAACAAACAAACAATTATTCATCTTCATGAACTTAATAAAAATCATAATTTAAGAATGAAAAAATACAATGCAGTTTCACTAAGTCATTACAAATATTTACTTAAATACCTACAATTAAATAGTATGAAAATACCTTCATCATATTATGACATCTTTATGATTATGACTGACATAGTTTCGCCGAGTCATTTCGATGATTTATTTTTCATTAATGAGGATTAACTACGCACCATAATTATGTGCCATAAAAAATGTCATTACTAATATTTACTCGCCAATAATGAGAAAAAATAACTACACAGTTTCATTTCTTAATATAATATATGCCTTTGTCATTACGATCATAACCACTGTAGGGTTAAGTATGGAGCGGCAACATGAAAAGTGAACAAGTATAATTATCTGTATGATTATGATTTTAGTTCCACTACATCGTAACAAACATCTACAAAAAGGATTTTACAATAACTTAATAATACATACCATCATCATGCGTCCTATGCCATCATTAGGATTATAAAACCGATGATGAGTGAATTACGGGGAACAATTAGCGGCCCCTGGACAAATTTACCTACAAATGTACGCCCGTCGTTTTAGCAACAGCAGAACGGTAGGGATGCTCCAAAATCCATGCTATGCCTGTATCTCCTGGGTAGGCTGTAGGTATACTGTAGCAATGTGTGGAGTGGATTTAACTCATGTGGTGCCAATGGTATACTGTACATAGCAATGTGGTTTTAACCCTTGTGTAGCCGACAGCACGGATTTGCGCCTAACAGAACACACAATACCTATAGATAGAGAGCTACGGTAGACACACACACACACACACATGTGAATTTCATTGTACATACAAGAGCTCTGAAGCATGTGCATGGTAGATTCTTATACCTCGCTCCGACTCAAGGTTACAATTTTACAAATTACACTATGCGCTGCCCTGGAAATGGAAACGCTCGCTCCCCGCGCTACCGCTGCTTTGACGATTAGCGCTAGGTGTGTATTCTGCCCTCCTTTAAGGGGCAGAAGGGCGCAAATGGCTGTATGACACATTTCTCAAACTGAGACTAACAATTAGATATGTATTCTTTTATATATTGTAGTCATTATAGTTTAGTACCTATCATCAAACTATATCTGCTCTCAGAATTGTTTTTTGATTTTCCTCTATATGATTGTTTCGATAAAAACTATCAAATTTCGTGATATGTATTGGTTGTAATGCATATCAAACAGCCCTAAATTTCATCGCAGCTGCCAATGTAACAGATGAGCACAGAACTCAATACTCGTTTACAGAAAATGTCAGTGCTGTCACTTGCTCCCTTTTACCATTGTTGGGTAGCATTTGTCTGATGAATTAGCAGCAAATGATTGCTTGCCATAATGATAAAAGGGGTGTGAACGTGAGGGAATTGCGTACAGTGGAATGATATCTCTTTCATGATGAAATGAAAGTAGCATTCTTTTCCCCACTAGCTCTGCAAAATGGAAAATAAAATTAAATATCAGTCTGTTTCCTTCTACAACTTAAAATCAAATTAGGAGTTTATATATTATAGTATGCCATCTGGTAGGTAGGCATACAGTATATGCTATGCAGTAAAACATCACATTTATAAGCATATATTATTGTCAAGTGTTTTTTTTTTTTATCCAAGCTCATACCGTACTTAAATAATGTTGCAATTAAAAAAAAATGGTTCCAAGAAATGATCATAACAATTCATATTGTACTTCAGTACTTGCACGTACAACACGTAGAGTTAATTTTCAGTTTCTTGGGGAATATGAAAATTAGGTCTCACTTTGAATTTAAATGACCCTATAAAGCCTTCATCTCAGACCGACTGAAAGAAATCGATCTTAAAAATAAAACAGTAACAAAAGAAAATCCTGTTTTTTCATAAGTCCTTGTAAAAAAAACCTAACCATCGCAGTTTAAAACTTTGAACTTGCAGAAAACTAGGTGTCTTTATGCCATGGGCTACAATTTTCAGTGCCCATATCAATATTCAACGAATCCACATAATCATTTACTCGATCAGTTGACTAGTGCATCTTTATTAAATTGAGTGTCATGAATTCACTTTTAACATATGTCTTCAAGATCCACTAACTTGAAGTTTAGGAGTATCACCATTCTTTACTGGTCAATGTATAGAACCAGCTGATAATTCTAATAAATCCAATCAATATCATAAGAAATTAAGAATCCAAAAAATTATTACCCCATCATAATAATAATAATTGTTCATTTTTATATAGTGCTTTATTAACAAAGTCTCAAAGCGCTCTGAGCATTATTACCTTGGCTTTTGCTGAGCTGCCAAGATGGGGCGCTCAAGCATTTCAAGGAATAAATTTGCACCTTTATTGAATTAAGTGTCTAATTTATTTTCTTTCATAAATTGTCAAGATCCATGGGTTTATATAAAGTACTGTAAACGTTGTTATTTTCGCGCGATTAATATTTCGCGCTGAGCGACACAAAAACACATTCGCGGGTTTTTAACTTCGCGGCCAAACAAGTGTTCACACACATTGCAAATCGCGCATTTATATTCGCGGGTTTTAATATTCGCGGACGCTGACTTCAGCGCGAAATCCGCGAAATTGAATGCACCGCGAACATTACCACGTTTACACTTACAGTATTCCTATTCACTAATGACACACAAAGTCTCTCTAGTCTCTACTGACATACACTGTCAGCTGATAATTAGAATTCCTAGCAGAGTCAAAACAATCATTCCCCAATCAGTCCCTGTGTGCACCTTTATCTAATTATTAAAGCATCAAACCATATTTATTTCACATCTCATCACAATCCACGGGGTTTAGATGTTTGTCTGTTCTTATATACTAACATTAAAGTTAACTTAAAGTGAGAGAGTATTGCCCGGCATGAATTGCGATTGTTAATGCATCGCTTTATCACTGCCGATGGCTAGAAGCAAGGTTTTCTTTCATACTTGCTTATCTTATTTTCCTCCAAGGAAGAGAGGAAAACGATCTGAGGATTTGACAGCTTTATGACCAAATGCATATTTTGAACAAGTAAACAAGGGATACATAAAGTCATTTCACACATTAATAATAATTTTTAAAAAAAGAGAAAAAAAAAGAGACTTAACTTGTTTACAATATCGACTGCGGAAGCATTAGATTAAACGGTTTTCGGTGCAAGGGAACACAAAAAGAAATTTATGAGCAGGTTTTTAAACGTGTCATGCCGAGGAAGTGTTCGCTCATGTTATCTCTGCACTCAAAACCAGAGTTTATACACTTGCGCAATACACAGAATATACTCACGCGGCAACACAGCATATATACATTTAGATGTACATTACGTACAATGCATTCATCATTAATTATCACGATGTTCTAAATACTCACTTAAATTTGCGCATATATACTTTCGCTGGTTATAGAATTTGCGCTTGAGGTATGTAGCATGAAATACATGAAAATCGATGTGCCACAAATATTACGACATACTTCAGCACATCAATTTCTACTTCCTGAAATTTGCCAATTGCAATCTTTTGTGTAAAAGGTCCGTATTAAACTCAACCTACATATCCTTTTGCTATCAGGATCCAAACTGATTGCAAACGAGTTGTTTTACCGTGTGAAACCATCCTCGATGATTTGTTCATCCGGCTTCGATGACATCAATCACCGAATTATAAGATTCGTGGAAACCCTCGCAGAGTATTTGTTCTACTGTTCGAGGTCTTCACGCTTTTATTGATCACTTAATACTTTCAAATTCTCCCCAGAGGGTTTAGCGTGTTTTTCATTCAATTTCAAATACAGTGGTGAAAATTACACTGATTAAGATAGCTGACAAAATTTAACAAACTGAACAGTTCCGTAATTACATTCTCTGTTGATCACCTACTCTAGAATTCCCCTTGTATAGTAAAGTGAGCTTTTTTTTACATTGTAACAATGTCATTGGCCGGTATTCACAAAGGAGGTTTGTACAAACCCCCCCCCCCCCCCCCCCTTCAAACTGCGGTTTACATCTATGGAATGCCAATTGTAAACTGATGGAGAGAGAATGTGTACCATCAACATTGTTAACAAGTAAGGAATTTACATTCTCTCTCCATCAGTTTACAATTGGCATTCCATAGATGTAAACCGCGGTTTGAACCAGGGTTTGTACAAACCTCCTTTGTGAATACGGCCATTTAGTCTGAGTAATTAATTATTTTGAATATAACTCCTGCAAATTCACAAATATTCACAAAAATTGTTTGCATGCTTTCATAAAAGTCAGATAAGTCTTTAAAGAGGCCCCATAATCTTAATTTTCTGAATAATTTTAAAGAAATATATAGAAGCCTTGTAGCTAGACCATACAAGCCCGAGTGGAACGCCCTTGTCCAGCCCAACTTGCACGCACACTTGTTAGCCATCATTCCGTATATGAAGTATGAATTTAAAATGAGCCTAGATGCTCATCTGTTTTCTCTTTTCTTCTCTATGTAGAAAAGTGTATAATAGGTGTCTTTCTTTCGGGTTAATTAATTTTTTTAACAGACAAACTTGATTTAAGCTAGATCAATCTCATAGCCAAAATCCCACGCACACATTTTTGTCTTCTTTTCTGCGTATACAATTTTTGTTTTTCTTCTAGATTTTTTGATTTTCGCCAAAGAAAAAAAGGTTGATATGCTAGACCAACCCATGTGCACTCGTCTAGCCATATCACATGCACTTGTTAGCCCTCACCCGTTGCTGAAGTGTGCATACAGAATTGAACCTTAACACCCTTTTTTGGTCTCTCCTCTCTGTATTCCATTCAAAGATAGTTGTTTGCATTTTCAACATTTATTACACCAAAATAGAAGGAGAGTATGATACAAATTGTTAAACCGAACCCTCGTTGACTTTCAAATTGGCAAAATTTGGTATGTTTGTGAAGGAAATGTTATTTTTTCTAAGGATATTAACTTAATCCGCGATAAAAATGTTGAAATTTGACTAAAAAAGTCTTCGAAAATGGGGCAAAAGTGAGCAGTCGCCGAGACTGAAATTCGCTCAACGATCGGCCTGAAAATCGTGACGTCATCGGTAGAACGGGCCCGGCCGATCAGCTGATCAAGCAAAGCGATGCGCGTGCATTATACGGTGTTGTGTATTCCTTTTTGATAACGTACGAATATATACGATCGAGCTGGACAGTTTTATTTCGAGGAAAATAGGAGGAAAATACTCTCGAACTGAGTTTCGCAATGGATTTTTCCGAAGAAGATGAAGAAGAGGACAGGAATGATTCATCAGACAGCGACAATGATGACGGGATTTGGGAGATTTTTGGCGCTAGTTCACTATTGTACCCGCACTCCCGGTGTCGGCACGCTACCGCTAGCTGCCCGTGACGCACTCGTGAAGAGTACCATACAAAACACAAATGTAATGTACCCAAAATCAACTAAATCTTCGACCATTGCTCAAATTATGGTCATGATTTCAAAGTAGTTACAAAGAACAGGTAAAAAAGATAACTACTTTGAAATCATGACCATTATTTGAGCAATTTTTGAAGATTTAGTTGATTTTGGGTACGTTACATAAATTATGTGTTTCGTATACTCTTCACGAGCGCGGCACGGCCAGCTAGCGGGCCAGCGTGCCGACACCGGAGTGCGGGTTTCAATGCGCCCTTTCCCCCAGCATCTTCCCCGGCAAACTGTGCATGGACATGGTGCAATTCGCTATACAATTGCCGCAGTCATACGCCAGATCGACAAATCTATCACTTTCATGGCCTCTTTGACATTATTATAGTTATTTTTCACTGTCGGCTTAGAATGCCGACAGAGAAAAATACAATATAATGTCAAAGTCAAAAGAGGGCATGAAAGTGATAGATTTGTCGATCTACCATACGCCATGCACCTTTTCCCGACTTTGCGACTCGAATTCAACTTTGTCGATACTGGCGAACTCGCGATTGTCCACCTCAAAACCATGCCTGAAATCTTCACTTCCTTCAGACATTTCCACCATTCTCCGATTTTGCAGATTTCAGGTCAAATCTAACCAAAAAAATGATATTGACAAGGACGGCGTTCTATCGATTGAGCAGGGCAGCATTACTCGCGCTCGCTGGACTGGGGGATCGTTGGGGGAGGCAACGGGTGCCGCGCGCGCGCGCTCTACCATCAGCGGCCGTTCATGGTTTGGGCCTATTCTACCTGTGACGTCATCAAATTTCTCTGCACCAAATCGCCGTCAAACGGCGAAAATCGGGGTTCAGAATAAGAGTTTAAATTTGCTTTTAATTGTTTTCTGGGCGGTGTTAGGGCTTCAAAATTAACTTTTTCATGCTCAGTATGTTCTCAGCTTTCAGAAGAGGTACAATATGCATATTATAGGATCTTCATTGAGTTTTTCGGTTTAATACTGAAACTGCTAGAGTCTAGACCCACAGTTATTTCACTGTGAATGTTTTTTTCTTTCTTTTCAGTGCAGATGCTCCATAGTATCCAACACATTTTGTGTGATTACTAGAAAAACAAGTTGGATTGTCCGTAATAGAGCAAGACTAACTATAACCCTGGAGTTTTTCTTTACCAAATGATGTAAACAATCACTCAACACTACACAACTAAAGATGGGGTGGGAATGAAGGGAGGAAGTTCCCTAAATATTTTCAAAAGTCTTTTCAGTTTGTTTTATTTTTTATCTAAATTGACATCATCACACCAGGGGAGGAGTTCAAGCTCAAATAGATTTGTTCTGGCCTAAATAACCATGACCTCTTGACCCCAATTGACCTACATTGGACCAAGGGGGACACAAGGTCAAGTGATGGGTAGTCTAAAAATACCCAGACCATGTACAAAATCAGATTTTAAGAATGAATTTATCATTTATGTTGTCGTGTGATATCACCGAGCAACTTTGTTACATAATGATTTCAAGACATAACATGCAATTAGCTTGCATGTTAATTGAGGCAGGCTTGCTGTTCAAATTATAATTGTAATTTACAAATATTACAAAAATATAAAAATAATAATGTGTCATGCTTTGTGTATTTTTTAACCTAATTATGTAGTAGTGTATGTACACAATAATGTGGGAACCACAATACAGGTAATTCTAGTAAATCATCATTTTTCAGTACTTCATAATTCTTCAAACATATGAATTCACTTGATCAAAGTATAATAAATTACTATAAAGTAAATTGTTAAAATACATGCATTCACTGGATATAACTGTCAGTGCCACCCAGATGGGATAATTATGGTCAATATACTTTATGTAGAAAATTTGCCAATATACATGTACTTAATTTAGATATGGTTCAATAAATGTAGTTCAACTAAATGTAATCATGCATGTCAAGTATGAGCTTTCCTTTCCGCTCTTCATTTCAATTTGAATAATAAAACCAAAGAATATCATATTTATTTGTAAAGAACATCAAATGGAAAAATCATGTCTTGTGCTTCCAGCTCTTTCTTCTTCAATTTGAATATATATTACAACAAAGATTATTCTTAACCCGTCTGAAATCACGTTCTACTCACAAGACAACTGACATTGCAGAATGCAACATGCACAGCAGTCGCCACAGAATGCATGGTGCATTATCAGGAAATAAACAAAATGCAAGTTATTTCTAGCCATACTAGAATAAACACAAGACACAAGAGTCTACAACTAGAAAAACAATAATATACATCAATATTGATAGCAAACATCATAAAAAAACACATCCTTGGCAGAGACAGAGAGAGAAAGAGCACTACATCATCATCATGATAATATAAAATCAAATTATCAGAAAGTCTCATGCATGCGCACTACTACATGTATTTGCAGGGGCATAGACAGACAGTAGTTTCAAGGGGGTAATTTTTTGCTAGATTAGTTTGTAGTTTCCTGGCCACAAAAAAATAAAGTATAACAAATCATAACAATCAAGCCATCATTTTATAATGATGGCTTGCCTACAGGAACCTGGTGGGCCCTGTTTTAACTCTATAGGGGATTGCAGGGAATGTCTGTAGAACAGGTGAACACCTGAAATTAGTACTGTTCCTATATGGATTTTCAGATATAATATTTACTGGTGCTCTATTTGTGATTTTCCATGTCATCCCCATCTTCTTTCAGTGATTTGAGTTATATCTTTAAAATTTTCCATTGAGAAGATTTACACATTTGAAAAGAGCCATTCAAAACATTATACCAATATGACAAACATTTGACAGGATTTAGGGAATAAAAAAAAGAGGAAGAGAGGGAGGCAGATATATATCAACAAAGAGAGAGTTACAACGACCAAATGATATGAATATAGATAAATATGGATATTAGAGAAAAGAGTAATTGGGAGGAGTCAGCCCTTTGCCTGCAAAGGGGGATAAACCCCCCCCCCCCCCTTTCATCAG